>PVKV010010092.1:0-70977 GCA_004027835.1 Alouatta palliata
AAAAAAAAAAAAAAAAAAAAAAAAAAAACTACAGTAATGGGAGTTAAGGAAGCCATGAATAATCCAAGCACAGAATAAAAGCATAAACAAACACAAAAAAGCAACAACAAACTAGAAAAAACAAGATACACAATGAATTGAATATAAACTTATCAGTTAATCATAACATCTAATATTTAGACAGTGTAATTCAGTGTTTTTCAAACCTTGGATGAGCTTTAAAATCCTCTGGAAGTTTCTTTTAAAATTGTATATTCCTATACCAGAATTTTGAAGACAAGGCTTAAGACTACATTTTTGTCAGTGAAACATTTTACAGCTATCTTTCCACTTTTTCACAGGTGTCCTCTGAATTTCATTATGTCTTAGAACATCTAACCTTTATTTATATTTATCACAATCAAATTGCCATACTGATGTTATTTTCATCAACTGTTTCACCCTGAAACATAAGCAAACAAACAAAAGCAAAAACTGCTAAACAGAAGATGCCTCAAAGTTATGATTCATTTAAGAATCCTTAACATTTGATAAGTCTGATAGACCATTGATGAGCAGGTACCATTTTCTGAACAAAAATATACAGCAGACACAACTTACTGAAATTGAGTCCTAGTCATAGGGTGGGGCTACTTTGGTCCAAAGTCTGCTTTATTCAGGTCAATCTCTCTAGATATGACTTTTCATGGGTTGCCCTGAATGAGCAGCAGTGGTCAAACTATGACTCAAGGGGAGTCACAAGTTATGCTTTTGCTTGGTTTCTAATATTTACTTAGTAATTCTTAAATACATATGGCGAGGAAAGAGAATTTCCAGATTGCAGTAGATTTAAATTGGTGTCCATTTTTTTTTTATCAGAAGTTTTCACTGATTCTCAGTAGCTTTTTCATGGATTTCTTTTTCTTCATCATACTCATCTGCCTCTTTTTCCCTTCTCCTCTTCTTCCTTATGTATTTTCCCAAAATATTTGTGCATATAAATACCTATGTAGGTTTGTATTTTTTCAAAGGCCAAAAGAGTACTGGCTGAAAGTCATGAGATGATATCCTAGTCTTGGTTAATTATTATTATTTTTTTGGATTATATTGGGTTAACTCACTTTTTTTTTTCTAGAAAGTGGGGAGTTTGTATTAGTGATCTTTAAATATCTTCACAGCTTTAATAATCAATAACTCTGTTATATATTTCTATTAAAAATTGTGCCCAAATCCCTCTCCCCAACTCCTGTCTCCCAACCTACATCAGCAACCTTTATCTTCTTAATTACTTTTATTTTAATGCTGGTCACAACAACAAACATATTGCCTCTTCTATTGAACTACATTCTCTGGATTAATGAGAAACCGTTAGATATATTCCCATCTGGCCTTCAGTTTCAATGGCCAAATGACCAGGTAGTTCAAACATTTCTGGGATAATGTTTCTATGCTGAACCAATTTATCTGTGGCTTTAAAATTAAATAAACACAAACTCAGAATTTAATATCAAATGACATAGATTTTTAAGTACAGAAACAGTTAAGAAGTGGAATAGCTTGACATAAGGCAAGGTGACCCTGATCCTGTAGACTTCACCACTGAATAAAATTACAGTTAAGTAAATTGAAAAGTAAGCTTTAAAAGAAATACCTACAAATGATTTGGATTCTAATTCCAGGAGTGAAAATGAGAAAAAAAAAATAGTGATTTTTTCTATAGCTAAAAAATAAACTTTGAAATGTGAAGGGAGCAAAGTCTTATATTAAATTATTTCCATGATAATTTTCATCTACTGGAAAGTGATTATAAAACTTGATGATAAAAATAGAATAACTTGAAAAATGTATAACTATTTTATATCTGAATTTTATTTTATTGCAAAACACTCAATTGTTTCAAAGTGGTATGCTTGTTTATACACAGTGATAAGGCATATATTTAATAAGCAAAATACTGACTCATCTCGAACAAAATATTTTCTTTTTGTATATGTATTATTCATAGCAAATTAAAAATAGAAATTATCAAAAGCCTACATATATCCTCGTAAACTATTATTGCTCATATCTAATAGCACAGTAAGAAAAAATACAAATGGGATTCATAATGGTGTCATGATTTAATGCCTTTCTTTGCCATGCTTTTGCTATAGTGAAGCTGTTCCTGCTTTTAAAACATAAGTTCAGAATATCTGACTCTGCCATAGAGAACACAGCATAATACTCACTGTGAGCCTTCCTACAGATTGGTACAGGGAATTAGTAAGTTCTGGAGAAGCCAACCACAGAAGCTGTGAAGAACATCTCCTTAGTGGAGAACACTGGGAAAGGGGCTAGGCAGGTAGTTCAATGAGAACAGGAATCAAGGAAGGATACTATTGTAGGAAGTCTGGCTTTAGGTGAGAGTGTGGGCGGACAGACCATTTAGGATGAAACTCAGGTAAAGTGGGAGCTGTGGAAAATGGTGTGGGTCAAGCAGTGGGATTTGCCAGTGAGCCAAGGCAGGTGCTAGAATTCCAAGTAAACTTCTTTGGCTACATCAGAGTAATATAAAGAAGTAACAGGGCATATAGATTCATGGGGCCACTGTGCTAAAAGTATTTTCAGAACCAGAAAACTCATGGCCCTATTCAGTTTTAGAGGAAACTTAATCCGAAAGCAGGTGGATCTCAGCAGGTCCAGTTTGTGTGTACACAAACCAATGCAAATATTTTGCATCCATCCACGCCTAGTCCTCATCTCCCCCAAGAAGCTCTACTTGATGGCATATGCCTACATTGAACTCATTTTTAACAAAAATTCTATAGGATTTACTGCATTTAACTTTTTTTATATATTATACTACTAGATAATAATGTATATCATACAATTTGGACTGTTATCACTCACTATTTTATTCATTTATGTCATCCTTTTCCAAGCAGAATGAAAGATACCATATGTTATATCTACCTTGATACCATGCTTGTAAATCATAATTCCTACAGCTGTTCTAGGCATAAAAACAGGTACCACATATTCTTTTAATGCATTTAAAATATATAAACAAATATAGCCTATCACATATGCACAAACATTACGCATAAAGTATAGAAAAATGTTGCAAATTGCTGAGATTGTAATATATATACTGAGGGTCTAGCGTATGAGCTTTCAAGTCAGAGAAACCCAGATTTGAACCCATGTTTTGCCTAGTTACTAGCCTGTGAGCCTATCAAGTTATCTGAATTCTTTGAAACTCAGTTTACTCACTGGATAAGTGGAAATAATAATTCATAGTATTGCATAGATTAAATAATATAGGGTGTATTGAGTACTTAACACAGGACTTGGCATATACTAACCAGTTACAAAGAGACAACCAGTTTTTAAAATTACACTAAATTTTAATTTATATAACAATTAAAACTTGAATAACTGTTTGGAAGAGATAACACTATGTATTTCATCACTTGATAGTTTTCATGTTTAACATTATGTACTTTAAATGCTAATAAAAAGTAATCTAATTTTTAGCAGCAGATGTCAAGGATATATCAACTATTTCCTTTTTTCCTTAAATACTTTGATCATACGAATTTTAAAGTTTATATAAGATCAATTATATAAACTTTAATAAAAATTAATATGATTTTAAATAAAACTTATATTTGGAGCATCATTTTTTATAATATATGAAAATTAATTTGCCATCAGGTTAATAATTCTTCCTTTGGAATGATTAGATAGGTGGAATTTGTCTTCTATCATTAAAAAGTAATTATTTTAAATGTATTTTGAAATTCTATTATGAGGCTTATCATCTAAACTCATAAATCAGATGTTATTGCCAACTAAGCATTTTACCAAAAATTCTCAAAAGATAAAATATCTTGTAAAAAATATTCGATAAGTTTTAGAAAGAAAGTGTGACAAAATGGCTACAGCTGACTGGTCAAAGAGTAAACATCTGACTACCACAACATAATTAGATAAAATTTAATTTTAATTCAGTCATAGCCAAGCTCCACAGCATATGTCATGACTTTTTATTATAGAATCTAGCTTACTTATGATCTTAAGTTTGAAATTTTAGTACAAAAGAAAAACGTGGCTGGTATATAGTCTAATCTAATGTAAACAGACTCAAGTCTCTTGAAATAGAATCAACCAATAAAAAAGAACAGAGGAGATATAGGATCACAAAAACAAAAGCTTTCTGCACATAATCATCTTATGACTGGAATTTATACATTGAGGGAGTTGTTATCAAATATCATAGTGATATCACCATAGAAATAATGTAGATTCTTTAATTTGTATTTTATTAAATTTAACCATATTGATATAACTCATTTCTCTCATTTATCATTTTCTGTTTTCATTTAGTATATATCTGGAGAACACTTAAATGGCACTTAGTACTAATTCAGAATTGTTAAAACTGTTATTTAATGTCCAAAATGGATCATTTAAAAACATTTCTACATATAAAATACCTAAAGGATATATGTTTGACAGGTTTTGAAGGTAGGATATAATGCAAATGTTGGCTGAGGATCTTGGAAGAGTTCTGAGGTAAATTAACTATTTTATTTTCGCAAGCTATTATTCCTTTTTCCTAAACCTAAAATAAAGACGATCCCAGTAATGTCCTAGGTAATGTCTTAGATACTGACAGTACAAAGAAATACATAGTCTTTTCCTTTTTACGTTTCAAGCTAGGAAGAAAGAACAATATACATTGATAATAATGATATTGCTCCTATCCTACCTTCCCATAAATCTAAATCTATTGATTATTGTCATTTCCCCATACCTTTAATCCACCCCACTGCCTGTTTCTATCAGCATTTAAACCACTTGAAGGTAGCCCCACTAACATACATAGAAGTATACACAGTCATATGTGCGCTTATATATGTAAATGCATGCACGCATGCAATCCATGTCCCTGAGCCACTACCATATTCACCAAAACTACAACCCTTTCTCCTTTCTTTCAGTGAAAAAAATACTTGAAAGAGTTATTTATACTCACACTATTTTCTCATCTCTTCTCTCATTTAGACTTTCTTCCCCACCTCGCCATGGAAACTGTCTTAGTCAAGGTTTCTTTGTCAACTTGTTCATTTCCTTCTCTGAGCCATTCTCAGACACCTCACTTATGTGTCATCCTAAAGCATTCTTAAAATATCCTTGCCTTAGCATATGATACAATGATATTTTGACTTACCCATGCTTCATCTTATCTCCTTTGCTTTCATGGTCAGCTTATGTTGATACCTTCTAAAACCATGCTACCAATCCTTCTCTCTCTCATAAAACTCAAGCCCACTTATCTATATATCAAGTAGACAGCTCCACTTAGATTTATCTATTGCCACCTTCACGGCTTTTCCTCCTAAACTTGCTCACAGTCCACCTTCTCTATTTTGTTGACTGTCACTACCAGCCAACTGGTCACCTGGTTATAAACTTCGAGATTTAGCCTTGAAATCTCCCATTGTCTGTAGGAGTAGGGATTCATACTCCCCAAATACCAGTAAATTACCCTGTCTTGTAGGTGCTATCTGTAAAATCTCTCTGAAATCTGATCACTTTTCTTCTTCCCTACCAGGTAAAGATACATTGGTTCGGCCCCTATCATGGCCATACATCCAGTCTCCCTCCCTCCATTCATATTCTCCTCTTCCCCATACTCTACCACTAATCAGAACAACATTTCCAAAGTTATAACCTGTTCATTTCATGCTTCTTGCTTCAGTGGATCCTCATTAGAATAAAGGTAAACTTCTTAGCACAGTTTATGATGTCCTTTATAATCTAACCCATCATTATTCTCCAGACTGACCTCTTGACACACCCTCACTCAATCATAAACACGTCATTTGTTACCTTTCATTATTCCAATACCCCATGTCTTCATTTTTTCATTCTATAAGTATGTTTTTCTAGAGCTGGAATAGTCCCTACTCACCATCAGCCCTCTCTGCAGATCTAATTCTTACTCACCTTTCTGGTCTCAGCTTAGATTTCACATTCTTTGAGACAAGGTCTCCAATGATTATGCATAAGTTAGGAATGTTTTTTATGAGGTTCCATAGCACTATAAACTTTTGTATGTATAAGACTCATTACATTAAATGACTGCCTATCTCAGTAGCATATAACTGTCTAACTAATACTGACATAACTTACATGGATATATTTTCCATGTAGGCCCAGGAGACTGCCTGGCACTTAGCGGATGCAAAATAATTATATGTTGAATGAAGTAATAAACACATGAATCAAGGATCTGTATGCACAATGTCATGGGAACAACAAGCAGAGAATTAACTGTGCCTGGTGATTATATCAGTCACTGTCCTAAGAGGAAAGAGATGACACATTCAAATTAGTATAATTTGAGGAAGGTTCATAAAATGATTATTTACGAAGATGTGGGCAGAGTGCAGGGAAACTACATTGGGTTATGCAAAACCCTTCACAAGCCAAAAAGAGAAAAGGAGGGAGAGGTTATTAGAAGGTAGAGGAGAAAGTTGTGTAGAGATGGTGATATTTTTGGCTGTGTACCCACCCAAATCTCATCTTGAAATGTAGTTTCCTTAATCCCCATGTGTGGTGGGAAAGACCCAGTGGAAAGTAATTAAATCATGGGAGCGTTTTCCCTCATGTTATTCGCCTAATAGTGAGCATGTTCTAGTGAGAGCTTATGGTTTTATAAGGGGCTTCCCCCTTGGCGCAGCTCTCATTCTTCTCTTCGCTGCCACCATATGAAGAAGGACGTGTTTGCTTTCCCTTCTGCCATGATTGTAAGTTTCCTGAGACCTCCACAGCACTGAACTGTGTGTCAATTAAACCTCTTTCCTTTATAAATTACCCAGTCTCAAGTATGTCTTTACTAGCAGCATGAGAATGGACTAATACAGACAGCTACCTTTAGAAAAACTCTGACCTTACCGCAAAGAACACAGCCAGCTTGAGGAAACCCCAGAGGGAAGAGGCAGAGGGAATAAATACCCTTACCTCAGTAATGTGGTTTAGGATCCAAGCTGGTGCCTTAATGGATATCCTCCCAACCAGACAGGGAGGATATTATACCCCCTGGTACTCTCCCTCCTTCAGTAAGAATGCTGCTAATTTGAAGCAAACTGCTTAAAAGTTTATCAAATTATTCCTACCATTTAAAAAAGGTTGAAACTTCAAAGACTCATAATTATTCATAGAAGGAGGATACTAATTGAATAGTCTATTTTCATTCATTCAACAAGTATAACAAATACTACATACGTATATCTGTTTACTTTGGGTAAGAGACCCCTAAATACAAAAATTTGCTCTTTCCTTTAAGGGGCTTTGTATTATTACTAATTTTCTAAAAATTACTAAGAGTATTACCAAGAATATAAATCAAGATCAATATGATGAGTAATATTAGTTAAAAGGTACAGTATTAAAATAGGGGTATAGTTCAACATGTATATGTCAAGATTTATGTATGTAGAATATATTTGATAAGAGATTTCAGAAAGAAAGAGTTATACTTATGTCATTACATAAGCTTGATAACATTTTGTGGTATATTTAGTTAGGACACATTTTATGTATTAATGCAGAGAATTCACGAAACATGTACTATCAGCAAGATACCAGGGTAGAGACAGAAAAAATAAAAAAGAAAAGGGAGAGTGTTTAAAGCAAAGATTCTTAATTGGTGGAAGTGACATCCCAAGGGGATGCTATGAAAAATTATTAGGTGTGTGTCAGTGTGGGTATTATCACAATCAATAGGGAAACGTTTGGGCTGGCATTTAATGGTCTGGGAATACTAAAGATCCTGCAATGCCCAAGATACTTACCCCACCATCAACTGTCCTGATACCTGCATGATATTCAAATATCTAACCAAGTACTCACCCATTTGTAATTATCTAAATCCAACCGATAGCTATATTTTTATGTAAACACTAAGTATATTTTGCACAGTTATTAATACTGAATTTTTCAAGAATGCAACTGCCATGTGCATTTTAAGAGAAGACTTGCCTTTGCTTTGTTTCTAAATTTATCATGAGCCATTTATCCTTTCAAAAAATGTCACTGTACCGCAGTGCTGGCCATGGTGGATGAGTCACCAAAATACAAGCATCTATTTGTCAGCATCTGCAGCCATCACATTTGTGCTAATTCTATGAATAGATGCAAGCTTGTGACTACATCATAGTGTCTATAGGACAGTCACATGAGTGTTTACTATTAAACATATCTTGATTTATTATCAATTTAATGTATCTTTTCATTTAATGTATCTTTTACATTAGGTCATTTCACTGTTTTTTTTAAAAAAATTATATATATGTTAAGACCTCACTTAACATTATTGATAGGTTCTTGGAAACTGAGTTTAAGTCAAATGACATATAATAAAACTGTAGGCTAAATGATATAACAAGAGTTAAGTTCCTCTGGTATATTTCTAATCATGTAACATCATCACTTCTAACTAAAGGCCTCAAACGCTGCTAATACTAAACACTGAAACAAATGTGAGCTATACATACATTTAAGAAGGATTAATTAAAACAAGTAAGATAATGATTTACCCAATCTTTGGTGAATCAGTGAGTGACAGTAATCATAGTCGTGGTGGGATATTATCAAGGAATAAATGTTTGTGAAGTGAAAATTACAAGGAGAACCTCCTACCACCACTCAGTTCAAAAACAATCACGAATGGGGAGCTCAGTGAACACTCTCCTGCCACATCATTTCTTGCTACACACTTGCCTGACTATGGTAAACTTTATGAAATTTTATCTTAACATCATTTTATTCATTCATTCATTCATCATTCATTTTCCACCCTATTTATTCCAGTTCAGGGTGGTGGGTGGCCAGAGCCTATCCAGCTCAGGGCAGCAACACAGGTACCTGCCCTGGACAGGATGCTATCCCTTCGCAGGGCGTGCGCACACACACACACACACACACACACACACGCACACACACACAGACACACACACCCATACTTACTCTGACTGCTACCATTTAGACAAGCCAATGATCCTAACACGTACATCTTTGGGATCTGGGAAGAAACTAGAGTAGCCAGAGAAACCCATACAGACATGGGGAGAATGTGCAAACTCCATAAAGATACTGGCTTCATCCAGGAAGTGATTTTTTTTTCTCTTTAATATTACATCAAAACAACATTGAATGAAAAGAAGTGATTTGAGAACATATATATATATATATATATATATATATATATATATATATATATACATACATATGTTTGTCATGTTGGTGATAAGTTTCATTCCATGCTAATAAAGGGGACATTACAAAGCATTTGTTATAATGGCATATAATTCAGAATCACTGGTTTACATTCATGGAAGCACAAGAGTGAAGCAAGCCAATAATACCGCTGGAGATCAATTAAGTATAACAGAAGGCATGCCTAATACCAAAGAGTAAGGTGCTAATCTCACTCATCCTGGTCATGGGGTTCGTGATTTATGTTAATAACATAATAATGAGAAAACTCATGTGCAAATAAAGAGTACTTAGGGGCAGCAGCACATATGGTCAGGTTTATTTTCCCATTTAGTGCTTGGTGCGAGTAGGAGTTTGGGGAGGACATTTTTGCAGTAGGCAAAGGATAAAATCACAGGGCAAAGATTTTAGTTGTGAATAAAAGAAAATGTATTGACCCTAACAGCTCAAAGTATTCTTGCTTCTCCTACTGACATGATCATTGGTGGGATAAACAGAATTTTCATTAATTCATATTTGACTCATCATTTTTAGTTTTATTCATTAATATACGGAAAAACTCAAATTCATTTGGATTACTAGCTATCTGTAGTGGCTTGTTGTTCTTGCTGCCACCTAAGTGGGCTGAGCTTGCCCAAACGGTAAAAGTAAGCCCAAAAAATCAACATGCAAATCAAAGAAACTGTTTACAAAATTCAGAAGAAACAGTTGTCACAGAATGAGATGAACATCTTGAATTCTACTTTATTTACTAAAATGTTATTCCTTAGGGTCCTTCAAACTTTTTTCATGTCAATCTGTGAAGAAAACAATAACTTGAATAATTTATTAATTAATAAGGAAATGAAAAGAAACTTTGGCAACATATGCCTATTACCAAGGATGCTCAAGATATAATTCACAATCCCCTCTTTATATTTACTATTCATAAATTAGAGACTAAACAATGTTAATCTTCCCTATTTATATAAGGTGACTGCCCTTTTTTCTGGTTATCAATTGCTTAACAAACTATACCAATACTTAAATCACAACTGCGAGTCGGGAATTTTGGAAGAACTTGGATAGGTAGTTCATCTCTGACTCGTGCTGTGGCAGCTGGAAAAATTAGGACTGGAAAATCCACTTCCAAGATGGATTTACATTCTTTATTCAGTTCATTCACTTATCCTGATATTCTTTGGTCTCTCTCCATCTTTCTCTCTCCCTCCTCTTTTCCCTCTTTTGTTCTCCCTCACTCAGGAAAGACAGACTTCAATACATGGTAGCTGGCTTACCCAGAATAAATATTCTAAGAGCAAGTGCACTGAGAGACAAGAAATGGAAATTGTTAATCTGGACTAAGAAACTGGCACACCATCACTTCCACTGTCTACAACTGGACAAAGCCTTTTTAGAGTCCATTCAGATTCAAGGGGAAGGGTTATAAGCATCACTTTTCTTCGTGAGTAATATCAAAGAATTTGTGGTCATCTTAAATCCACCACATATTGTCTGCAGCAATAATAAAAACGGCTGTATTTCCTATGAATAATTTTTATTACTCATCTAAACATGAACACCAACAACATGTACAGTTAAGGAGCTACATAAAACACAGTCTCTCACTTAAAGGAATTAAAATTTTTACTCCAAAAAATGTAAAATGCAACCATTAAAGTTAAACATTCAGTTTCCCAGGTAACATTTTAAATTAGTGAGAAAAGGAGAACGATGGGAGTGATAGTCACTCACACCTGTAATCCCAGCCTTTGGGAGGCCAAGGTGGGAGGATCACCTTAGGTCAGGAGTTCGAGACCAGCCTGGCCAACATGGGAAAACCCCATCTCTACTAAAATTCCAAAAATTAGCCAGGTGTGGTGGCAGGTGCCTGTAATCCTAGCTACTTGGGAGGCTGAGGCAGGAGAATCACTTGAACCCAGGAGGGGGAGGTTGCAGTGAGCCCAGATGGCACCATTGCACTGGGTGACAGAGCATGACTCCATCTCAAAAAAAAAGAAAGAAAGAAATGAACAGATTTTTATTCTTTCTACAATGGCAATGCCAGTATCTCCCATGTACAAATAACTGGAAAACATTTCCTATTTTGAGAAAATGTCAATAATGAACATTTCAGACTGCATATATTATATTTAGTTCCAAGAATAAAGCATAGTTTTAGAGACAAATATGGTGGGTTATTTCACTATCTCACAGGAGATACCTGAGATAACATTTTTAATATCAGTATTTGTGGTACATTGTTAATTCCAGAAGTTACACAAATAAAAGAATGTGATCACAGGCACATTTAAGACTGCATTTGTAGGTAAACTTCATGAGTGATTCTGTTTGATAAACACTAATTAAACATTTATTTTGTGTCTGCTATGAGACAAGGCACTGTGCAGGATTGTTTTGGAGGTAAAGATAAATAAGACATAATATTTGCAAACCAGGAGCTTAGAGTATTGGTGAAAGGAATGAATAAACAGGAAATTCCATAACAGCATGACCAATCCCATCACAGAAGTAAACACAGGATGCTAGAGAACACAGAGAAAATACAGAGCCTGGACTAAGGGTTAATATGCATTGGAAGACCTTCCAAAGACAATGATAACCAGAGTGCTAAAGGTCCATAAGAAGAATATTGTTACCATTGTTGGAAAATAAGGGCCAGTTTTGGATAACAGAGGAGTTAGCAAACATTCCAAACAGAAAGGCAAAGTTTGCAAAAAGATCTAGAAAACAAAAATCATAGTGGGTTCAGGACAAAGCCAGTTGGAGCGAAGAGAAAATCTGGGGCAAGAAGTCACACTGAAAGATAGGCCTCAGGAGAGTACCGTGATGACATCACTTAGTGCCTTGTATTAGATGACAACGAGTATAGATTTCACACTGAAAGCCATGAGGAGGCACTCATGACCAAAATAAATGGACAAGATAATTACAGATGAATACTTACATGTGCATAGCTACATGCATAAAAATATATTTGTAAATAGCCAATGTAACACTTTTGAAAAGTGACACACCAGAGCTTAAAAATAAAAGCATGTGAAAGCTTTTTACATTTCATGTCATAAATCTGAAGGGTTTTACTTACTAGCCAAATGTGTCTTTTCAGTTGCTTACATTTATTAGATTACCTATTGATTTAGTTTACAGATTTAGTGTTGTGATTATTTTATGTAATGACAAATGAAAACTATTATTTAAAAAGTGACTAAATCAAAAGCTTCAGTTCTAATTTTTAACTAGAAACTACATAACTTACAATATACAAATTAGTAATAGACTTTCCTTTTTGCTATGAAGGAAAATCTACATGCACTAAAAATCTCTTAATAATTCATCTATAATAAATGACAGATATTTAGTTAAAAATGAGATAACCTCAGAAAAATTATTTTTATCCAAGTGAAATTTAAATAAATAGCAAATGTTTTCTTGTCTAATGGTTTTTAGGATTAATAATATATAATGGTCTCTTAAAAGTAAAATGTATGCAGAATGGTATGCTCTCATGTTCTAGCAAGATGCTTTCACAATATATGAGACCTTGAATATATACTGCTTCTTTAAGGTTCTGCCCTTAAAAAAGATCAATGACATTTTATTATCCATTAATAGTAAAGGTTATTAACATGTCCATTTCTTCTGGTTATTGTAAATATGTTCTCCATTCTTTAAGCCATCTGTTAATGTTCACTTGCACTGGTTCGGTATATCTCAGTAATAATTCAATAGAAAATAGATTTGTTATTAATATATTTGGGACAAAATGTATATCAGAACTTACTATTATTGGTCAGTGCAGGAATTTTCTAGGTATCTGGCTTTTAGCTCACATCAAATTCAGTGAATTACTTTCCAGTAATTGAGAATGATGAATGATTTTTTTCATCTCAAATATAATGAGAAAAATACAAAATAGAAAAACCTCTAACTTTCCTTAGACTGTATAAGTCTAATGGTAAAAAGAAAACCAAAAAACTGATTTCTGGCAGGTATGTTTGGCTAAAGAAATGATAATAATCCTCTTTACAGCTATGAAAATATGTAAAATTACATAAAAAACTAAAACTGTATAAATATTTACTAACAATTATTTAGAATTCTACTTTGCAGCATAAATTTACTATAATCTATAACAAATTTATGAACAAGATGTTCATTTAATGTATAGAGCAAAAAAATTCTTATAACCTATTTTATAAATCCTTTAAACAAGGAAACTACAGTTGTTTTCACGATCATATTAGCAGTTAACTAAACAGTTCATACTAACATATATTTTCTATAAGTATCTTTTAGTTGGCCAATTACAAATTCTGTATATCGCCAAGCATGGTGGCTCATGCCTGTAATCCCAGCACTTTGCGAGGCTGAGGTGGGTGGATCACGAGGTCAAGAGATAGGGACCATCCTGGCCAACGTGGTGAAACCTCCTTCTATTAAAATACAAAAATTAGCTGGGCGTCGTGGCACGTGCCTGTAGTCCCAAGCTACTCGGGAGGCTGAGGCAGGAGAATTGCTTGAAACTGGGAGGTGGAGGTTGCAGTGAGCCGAGATCGTGCCACTGCACTCCAGCCTGCTGCCTGGTGACAGAGCGAGACTCTGTCACAAAACAAAACAAAACCAAATTCTGTATATCATATTTATATAGTGTTGCCATATAGAAGGGTGATAAATTCATCACTAACCAATAATCAGTAAATAAAAAGTCAACTTCAAAATAAATAATTAAAGCAAACCAACCAAAGATACCATTTCATCTTCTTATTAATCCCAATAGAAACACATTTAATAACTTCTAGCAAGATGCTTATGTAAAGATTCCCCTCTCTTAATTTTTCATAAGCTGAATTAGTTTCATGAATGCCTTGCTTACATTTTCGTTTTCTTTAAATTCCCAAATTTATTGCAAAACGTTAATCTACACATCTAGGAAGCTAAACAAACATGAAGTAGAATAAATGCACAGAGAACCACATGTAGATACATTATGATTAAATTGCTGAAAGCCAAAGACAGAAAAGGAGAAAATCTTGAAAGCAGTAAAAGGAAATGACTTGTGAGTTACAAGTGAAACCCAATAGTATTAACGACTGATTTCCTTTTTTTGATATTAGTATTCATTTATTTTTCTTTTTAAAATAATTTCAACTTTTATTTTAGATTTAGGGGGCATATGCGCAAGTTTTTGCTACATGGGCCTAATGTGGGACGCTGAGTTTTGTGGTACAAATGATCCCGTCACCTAAGTGGTGAGCATAGTACCCAATAGGTGTTATTCAGCCCTTGTCTCCTTCCCTCTCTCCCCATCTAGCAGCATCAATAAAAAGACTGGATCACATTTTCAAACATACATTTTCTTTTAATTCATGCAGATTCTAGGAACAATGATCTCCTCTTATAAACTAGGTGGTGGTCAATAGCTTAAAAAGGGCTTGTAATTAAGTGTGTTCCAAAGCAAGTCAACAGAACATTCAAATTGACTTTCATTCTGCCCAGAACTAAGTATATCTATTGAAGCACATATAGATATTCTTAGATAGCACATATTTTCCACAAGGGGCAAATTAAAATATATTCAAAGTTATAAATTAGGAGGCTTACTTTAGTGGTTGGTACAAAAAGCCTCCTGCAGAGAGAAATGATTCAAGTGGGAATAATCAACGGACCAAAATGCAGAAATGGCTTTGGGACAAGTCAATAAGGAAAAAATAAAACATAAAAAACACACAAAATGAGGAACACAACACTCTATAAGCTTTTTCTCTTATTTAGCAGAAGTCAGTGCTTCTAAGATGGCTGACTTAAGTATGCCATTTAACTTTTATTGGCAAAAGAAAGCGAAGTGATAGAAGAAATTTTTAAAAAAGACAAAACAACAAATCCAATCCCCTTCCTCTCTAGTTTCTTTGAAAATCTTTTTAAATCTACACAGTCAGTTTTTCTATTCAAGCAAACATATGTGTGTGCATTCCACTGAAAGTTACTTATTTGCTTTGCTTTACCATTTCATTAGATATCAAATTATGATCCAGATTTAATACTTCCATAATCATTAATAATTATATTAGTATATTATGCTCAACCAGTAACTTGACTTATGAAAGTCTTCTGACCAATAAAATTGTATTTATATAAAAATCATGATAAACAAAATAAGATAAACAATGCCTCCATGATATGAACAAACAGCAACTGAATTACCAAGATGTTGAGCCATCAGGTCCAATAGCGTCAGCTACGCATATACTGTGATTTTGACATCTTTGAACATATTGGGAAGGAGGTCATTGAACTGATTTATCCCGCATGTGCACAGCTTAAGTACTATCATAATGAAATCACGTTTGCTTGGAAGAAAATTGCCCAGTGTTAAGTTGCCAGTGGCCATGTTAATAAGGCTTTCTACCTAACTTGGCTTATAGAAGCTTCCAGATCCAATACTATTTATTTAGTAATTCTAAAACTCATAATTGCAGAAATGAGAGAAGATACTTTCTAAAGGAACATAGATAATTCAGGTCTATTGTTGTTCTTCATAACAATAGAGCTTTTAGTTCTATTCTCTAATTTACTGTCACTTGATCACTTTTATCTTCCACTTTAAGTCCGTTTCTTTTATTGGACTATCTATTCAGCTGCTAATTCATTTAGACTTTGAAGTTCCATGCCATAAAAACTCCACTTAACTGCTTCCTAAATGGTGGTTAATCTGCACAAATTCCGAATTTGACCTTAATGCAACAGCTTATTCCTGAAGTTATTAGGACACTGGGAAACAGATTATGTCCTTAAAAGTGTACTTATTTTAAAGGTTTTTTTCTTTTCATTCACAAAATGAATTTTTCACAGCGAGATATTTGCAAAGTGCCTTTTACAATAAAATGCACAGTCATTTTCCCATTTGAATTCCATCTAGACAGTTCAGAATCTCACTCAAGCATCAGATGAGGTGTCAAAGTGCTTTGTTAACAAACTTATTTCCCAGATGTGGATGGAACAGGGACAGAAGGCTCAAATGCTCTAACATACCTAACAATTCAATTACAGTTATCTTACGGTGCCATCATATATTTCTTCTTCAACAATCAAACAACTTCAGCTGGAAACCTCAAGCAATAACAGAAATAAAGGACCATCTGGCTAGAATAATTAAGGAAGGTTGGAAATAAAACATTAATTAGTGCAGTATTTCAAATGACCTTCAGAGGCCTTATTATGAAATTATATCTGAAACAGGTAATCATTTATTTTATGTTGCTGTGAAATTTAACTAGGCATGAATAAATACAATTAGGAAATTTTTACTCTTTTAGTGAGGACTGTTGACTCAAAATGATAATATATTCTTAAGCACAATAATTAAAGCAACAAATAATAAAAATGTCACTACAAACTTTTAAAATTTATGTAACTCAGATATCATAAGATTTTAACATTGGAAGGACCTTTGAAGATCCTAAAATGTTATCTAATCTCCTTGATTTATGGATGAGGAAAGACAGGCTCAGAGAAATTAAGAGATTTTCCAAGGCCTCACGCCTAGAGAGTTACAGAGGCTAGAGGTGAACACAGACCTGAGTCTCACTCAAGAAATACTCTGAATTGCAATGAGAATTCACACACAAATGTTCTACTATAAAATGACACATAAAAGGCACACAACAAAGTGTGGTAGTTATTTTGCCACTTCAGTGAATTAAAATAAAAATGTCACAAAACTTGCTAATATATTAAATTTCAGGGCCACATAATGAAACAATAATAAAAGTAATAAACTACCTTCAACAGGATTTGTGCCAGAGTTGAGCAACTATTTTTCAGTGGTTCCCTTTCCTTGGTGATGAGTTAATGGTAGGAAGTAGCTGCCTAGAAAAGGACTACATATCTCACTCCCCTTGCAGTCAGGTATGACCACGGGGTATGATTACTATTTCTTGTTGCTGAAATGCAGCAGACGTGGTTATACACCAGTTCAAGGCCATAGTTTTTAAGAACCAGATGCCTTCTCTGCTGCCTCTTTAACATTCTGCTAGCTGCAGGGTCTAGAAAATGAGGCAGCCATAAAATGGAAAGAAAAAGGGTCTTTAACTCACTACATGGAGGAAAACATCTTACTGGTGCAAACATCCACATTAAACTGGTCCACGAGAAGTAAACACATTCCTTTGGTTATTATAATTAGTATTACTATATTATCTAGTAAAGGGTCCAAAGCAGATCTTACGGATATAAATGTTCACACTACAGCGGCCATTATTATAAAATAATAACAATGTACAGTTTTAAATGAATATTAAAATAAAGTTATTCTTCATTTAAAAAAATCAGTATAACTTTAAGGCTCTTTCAATAAAGATCATCTCTTTTACATAGACGATTCATAACTTCTAGTATTCCTCGGCTTAAATGCACACATCTGTGTGTGTGTGTGTGTGTGTGTGTGTGTGTGTGTAAATTTGAAAATTTTGTAAAAACATACCAAAGAGGATGAAATGGTCTAGAGCGTGTTATAGGTGAAAGAATATGGGAATCTAAAGGTTGACATCTGGTTTCAGGTACCAATTTTGCCTTGAGATGCCAAGGACTAAAACATGTCTGCATTCCTCTTCACCATCTTACAACACTTTAGCTTTCCACTTCAAACACAATAGGGATGGGGTGGCAGGAAATGAGTGGGGCTTCAAGAACAGTAACAATGATATTCAGTAACAACTCCAGGCTAACTCCATTCTGAATCACTGCCAGAGACAGATTAAATAAAACTAGTAAACATTCAGAGTATGTTTCTAACGTCTGTTGCTATTGCCAGTCCTCTTAGCAGACATACTAGGGATTCACATGGAACAAACACATCTTTTCATCTAAATGGTGTGCCAAGAACTCAGTTTGGTTAAATGACAAAATTCTTAGCAAATTCTGTGGTGTCTTTATATGCATTCAAAAAAGGAGAACTATATGGAGAAATATATATATATATATAATTTCCATTAACTATTTCAGCTTGTACCTACTTAGGCTTGAGTAATGAAGCAAAATCTTGATATCTCGATAACATCTCTGACCATATATGCTCCAAACTCAACTGAGAGTGAATGTCAAAAGTGATATATGCCATTCTATCTAGCAAGTGACTGGTTCAGAACTGTAACTGCTTCATGAGAAATTTTAGATAGAATGCAAAGCACAATTTGACAATTAACTTACTGGAATCGAAGAGGTTTACCCAATTAATCATATATAACAACTATAAGAATAATAATTAAAGTTAACAACATATGAGATACGTTGCTTCTAAGCACCTTATATGTCGTTTTATAATTACTGCAAAATACCTACTAGGTATACAGATGAGGAGAGGCATTGAGGCACAATAACAGTTAATATTTATTTAGTGTTTACTTTGGAAAAAAATTGTATATCCTTTTATTTCTTAAATTCTCACAGCACTGTGAAACAGCCACGTCCAAATTTATCTTTAACAGCTATTAAATCTTAAAAGTAGTAAATGGCTAAACAAGGATTTGAACCCAGGTCTGTCTGACTCACAAGCCTATATATGGCAAAAGTCTACAGTCTTTGGAATAGATCTGAATATGAAATGTTTGTGCTATGTGACCTTGAGAAAGTTACTTCATCTCTTTGAGATTCATTCTCCTTATCTGTAAAACAAGTTTAAAATGCCTACATGTAATAGTGTTGTGGGAATTAAATGTGAGAGTGCAGCACTGTTTGGTATACATTGTGCATAGTTAAGGTAAGTTTGGCCATTGTAACAGAGGCCTCCAAGAACACACAGATTAAAGAACAAAAAAATGTTTTTCTGTAACACAAAACAAGTACAATGTGTTTGGTTCAGGCTTCTGGGGCAGCTCTGCAATGTGTGCTCATTCAGGATCCCAGTTTCTTTCCAAGCTGTTGCTCTTTCACTTCCTTGAGCAACGGTTCTCAAATGTTTTGGTCTCAGAATCCCTTTTTACTCTTAAAAAATGAAGAGGATCTCCCAACAGAGCTTTTTTAAAAATGTAGGTTATTGCCATACCTTGATAAATCATTCCACAATATATAGATATATCAAGACATCACATTGTACCCTGTAAATATATACAATTAGTTGCCAATTAAAAATAAGTTCAAATAAAAATTAAAATGAGCATTTAAAAATATTAAAAATGAGCATTTAAAAATATTAATTTATTTAGAATTGCAACAATAATTTTTAATGAAAAAACTATATTTAACAGAACCAAAAATCTGTGGCAAAAATGGCATTGTTTTATGTTTGCAAATCTCCTTAATGTCAAGTTTAATAAAGGATGAATTCTCATATTTCTTTCTACTTTCAATTGGTTATGATATGTTGTTTTGACTGAAATATATGAATAAAATTCTGATCCACACAGACATGTAGTTGTTAAGGGGAGCAATGATTTTATTTATTTATTTCATTTTTATTTTTATTAAATAGAAGACATTAGACCAGGTGTAATTTTTGTTATTTTTAAAATTTTAGGGTTAGTTTTAGGTATAACTAACACACCATAACATTCACTCTTTATAGTTTTATGAATTTTAATAAACATATACAATTATCTAACAACAACCATAATCAAGAAATAGAAAAGTTTTCTTCCATCAAAATATTCTCTCTCTCAAGGCCCGTTTTTAGCTCATTTGGCTCTATATGAGTCCCTGGTAATGATTCTCTATTTTGTTGCCATACTTTGTCTTTTCCAAAATTTCATATGAAAGGAATTAAATGGAATCTTCTGAGTTTTTGAAATTTTGCTTCTTTTGTTTAGCATAATGCATTTGAGTTTCATCCATGCTGTTGTATCAGTAATTTAGTTTCTTTTAAACAAAGTGTGGTACGTAGATGTACCACACTTTGTTTATATATTCACCAGGTGATGAATATCAAATCGTTCCCAGGTTTTGGTGTTTAAGAATAAAGCCTCTGTAAAGCTTTTGTGTGCACATAAGTTCTTGCTTCTTTGGGGTAAATATGAAGGAATGAGATTATGTCACATGTATTGCTTAACTGTACTTAAAAACTGCCTGTTTTTTCAAAGTGATTGTACCATTTTGCATTGCCAAAAGCAAGGTACAGGAATTGTAGAAGTTCTTTGTTTGTTTAGGGGTGTGCATGTGTATGTGTAGTGGTAGCAGTGGTAGAAGTCATACCGCATTCCGAATTTGTATTTGTCTAAGACTAATAATATTGAGTATCATCATATGCTTATTGGGCATCCATATATCGTCTTTATTAAAGTGTCTACTCAAATCTTTTCCTCTTTTTAAAAACTGCATCATTTGTTTTCTTGAGTTTGGAGAATTCTTTATATATTTTAGATTCAAGTTCTTTGTCAGATATGTGCTCTACAAATTTTTAGCCCTATCTGTGGCATATTTATTTTGTAATTCTAATTTATCAGTATGTTCTTACATGGATCATGGTTTTGATATCGTATCTAGGAAGTCTTTGCCTGGCACAGGTCACAGAGATTTTCTCATGTGTTTTGTTTAGGTATTTTATGATTTTCAGTTTTATGTTTAGGTTTATAATCAATTTTGAGTTAATTTTTCTTTATGAATGTGAAGTATGAGGTCAAGGTTATTTTTTGATTTTCATACTCAATTGTTTCAGCACTATTTCTTGAAGGGTTTATCCATTCTCCATTGAAATGCCTTTGCATCTTGGTTGAAAATCAGTTGATCACATATATGTGGGAGTACTTATGTTTTATTGATATATGGATCTACTGTTCAATGAATGCTGCACTATCTTGATTACTGTAGCTTGGATCAGGGTTTTTGAACCTTTCCAATATTAACATTTTGGACTAGACAATTTGTGTGAATGCCATAGTGTGCACTGTAAATGTTTATCAGATTCTCTAGCCTCTATCCACTAAATGCCAGTAGAAACTTCGAAGTTATGAGGACCAAAATGTCCCCAGACATTGCAAATGTTTTCTGAGGGTGCAAAAGAGTCCCCTACTGAGAACTACTGCTTTAGAATAAGCCTTGAAATCAAGTGTTATGAATCCTCCAACTTCATTCTTTCTCAAAATTGTTTAGGCTATGTTAGTTCCTCTGAATTTCCATATAAGTTGTATCAGCCTACTGATTCAAAAAATACATTAGAATTGGTCAGTTATGATGGTTTATCCTTGCAATCCCAGCACTTTGGGAGGCCCAGGCAGGTGGATTACCTGAGGTCAGGAGTTCGAGGGCAGCCTGCCCAACATGGCGAAACCCCATCTCTACTAAAAATACAAAAAAATTAGTCGAGCATGGTGGCAGGTGCCTGTAATCCCAGCTATTCAGGAGGCTGAGGCAGGAGAATCACTTGAACCCGAGAGGCAGAGGTTGTAGGGAGCTGAGATTGTACCACTGCACTCCAGCCTGGGCAAAAAGAGTGAAACTCTGTCTCAAAAAAAAAAAATACACTAGAATTTTTATTAGGAGTATATTAAGTCTATTGATCAATTTGAGGAAGACTGACATGTTAACAATATTAATTCTTCTAATTAAAAAAGTCTACTTCTTCATTTGTTAGCTATTCTTTGATTTTTTTCATCAGTGTTTTGTAGTTTTCAGTACATTTTGTTAAATTCATATGTGTTTCCTATGTTTGGAAGTATTAGAAATTGTATTCTTTTGATTTCAATTTCTTACTGTTCATTGTGACTATATGGAAACGCCCTGGATTTTATGTTCTGGCCTTGTATGTGCTACCTTGCCAACATCACTGAGTTTGAAAACTTTCGTTATTATGCTACACAACGTAATTTAGTAATATTAGTAATATTATGATACTATAATTTCTAGGTTCACATGTGTAGTAATAACTTGATTGCTCTGTTTATCTTATAATAGTGTCAGCTTACCTTATATTTTACTTAATTGCTTAAGTAATCAGTCACATATTTTTCAGATATTCTATAGAGACCTCATTAAATGATTATGTAATCAAGTTGAAATCAGATTGAGAAAGGAATCTATGATTATTACATTGGTAAATGATATTAAAATAGATATATAACAATTTTATAATTATCTATGATAATTAATTACCTTGTTGTTTTTCTGTGTCTTCAATAGACATGACTGAATTTCTAATAAATATGCTTCTTATCTAGTTGCACTGGCTCATTTTCCAGAACAGTGTAAAATTAAAACAATTAATTTTAACATAAAAGTTTTAAATAAGCATATTGTTAGTTGATGTTTTATGATAAATTATGTAAGTAGTTAAATGAAAAATTATAGAATTAGAGTAGTTATATCACATAGTTGCATACAATTCTCCATCTGTAGAGTCTAGTTTTTCTAGCTAGAAATATCTTCCTCTCAACCTGATTTGTTTTTTCAAATATTAACAACCATATCTACAAAGATGATTGGTTTTGGCACTGTAACAGTATTTCAGAAACTTAACTGAACAGTTTCACTAGGGCAATGTGTGACTTCTTTATAGTAAAAGCTTCTCCTGTGAAAGCATGACAGAAATAGAGCCTCTCAAATAAGTCAATGGTAGTTTCTATTATATTCCAGCCTGGAAGGGTATAGAGAACTCATCAAATGATTACATGATCAAGTTGAAATCAAACCTAGAAAGGAGGCTATAATTATTCCACAGGCAAAGAATTTTAAAAGCTTTTATATAATTTTATAACTATCTACAATAATGAATTATCTTATTGTTTTGCTGTTTCTTCAATAGATACGATTGCATTTCTAATAAATATGTTTCTTATCTGCTTGGATTGGCTCATCTTCCAGAACAGTGCAAAATAACAATATTGGTGGCAAACATCTGTATTCCTACTTTTAAATGCAATGGGGAAAGGATTCCCTATTTAATCAATGATGCTGGGAAAACTGGCTAGGCATATGCAGAAAACTGAAACTGGACCCCTTTCTTACACCTCATACAAAAATTAGCTCTAGATAGATTAAAAGCTTAAATGTAAAACTTAAAACCATAAAAACCGTAGAAGAAAACATAGGCAATACCATTCACAACATAGGCATGGGCAAAGACTTCATGACTGAAAAACCAAAAGCAATTACAACAAAAGCCAAAACTGACAAATAGGATCTAATTAAACTAAAGAACTTCTGCACAGCAAAAGAAACTATCATCAGAGTGAACAGGCACCCTACAGAATGGCACCCTACAAAATTTTTGCAATCTATCCATCTGACAAAGGTCTAATATCCAGAAACTACAAGGAACGTAAACAAATTCACAAGAAAAAAACAAACAACCCATCAAAAAGTGGGCCAAGGATATGAACAGACATTTTTCAAAAGAAGACGTTTATGTGGCCAACAAACATACGAAAAAAAGCTCATCATTGCTGCTTATTAGAGAAATGCAAATCAAAACCACAAGAGATACCATCTCATGCTAGTTAGAATGGTGATCATTAAAGTCAGGAAAACAACAGATGCTAGCAATGATGTGGAGAAACAGAAATGCTTTTACACTAGTGGGAGTGTAAATTAGTTCAACCATTGTGGAAGACAGTGTGGTGATTGCGCAAAGATCTAGAACCAAAGACACCATTTGACCCAGCAATCCTGTTACTGGATAGATACCCAAAGGATTATAAATCATTCTATTGTAAAGACACATGCACATGAATGTTTATTGCAGTGCTATTAACAATAGCAAAGACTTGGAACCAACCCAAATGCCTATCAGTGATAGACTGGATAAAGAAAATGTGGAACATACACACCATGGAATACTATGCAGCCATAAAAAAGGATGAGTTCATATCCTTTGCAGGGACATGGACAAAGAGCTGGAAACCATCATTCTCAGCAAAGTAATACAGGAACAAAAAATGAAACACCGCATGTTCTCACTCATAAGTGGGAGTTGAACAATGAGAACACATAGACACAGGGAGGGGAACATCACACACCAGGGCCAGTCAGGGTGTAGGGGGCAAGGCGAGGGAGAGCATTAGGATAAATACCTAATGCATGCAGGGCTTAAAACCTAGATGATGGTCGATGAGTGCAGCAAACCACCATGACACATGTATACCTACGTAACAAACCTGCACCTTCTGCATATGTATCCCAGAAGTTAAAGTATATTTTTTAAAAATTGGAAAAAAAATCACACTTTTAGCATTTTATCCCTCTCTTCCTCTTCTCTTTTTTTCCTTTGGACTACTTTACATACTTTAGGAATCTATTTTGATATATTTATAGTGTTTCAATGTATCTCTGTTTAGTTTTCACAGTGGTTGCTCCGTGTACTGCTACATACATATGTGAATTAAAACAGTCCACCAGTATCAGCATTTTCGACTTAGAATGAAGTGTGAAACCACACTTTCAATTTTTACCTTTACCGTCTCAACTTTTAAATATCATTGTATTGAGTATCAGATAGCATTATACTTTATGTTTCCATCATAAAAGATTTGTGAATTTCATGAGGAAAAGGATAGCCAATGGAATGTATGTTATACTCTAAATTTCTTTCCTTTATAATTTCCTTTCCACGTGAGAACTTCTGCTACATAATTTTAAAGGTAGGTCTGTAGGAGATAAATGATTTTAGTTTGCATTCATCTGACAGTGTTTTTATTTCCCCTTCATTCATGAAGGATAGTTTCTCCACAGAATTCCATTTAAAGTTCTTTTCTTTCAGCACATGGAAATTATGCCACTTCTTTACAGCCTCCATAGTTTAAGAAGAGATATTTAATGACATTTAAATTGGTGTCAATATGTAGTGTGTTGTTTCTGATTGCTTTTAAGATTTTCTTCTCTGATTATATATTTCAAAAACTTAATTATGATGTATTTGGTGGGGATTTCTTAGTGTTTATCCTCTTTGGTGTTCAATCATCTTCTCAGATCTGTAGGTTTGTGTATTTTGACAAATTGGGATAGTTTTAAGCCTTTATTCTTTCAAATATTCTTTCAGCTCCACCTTCTTCTCCACTCCTGAGACTCAGATGGTATGAATGTTGGCTCTTTAATTCCTGTCACCTACGAACTGATGCTATGTTCATGATCTTTCACTCTATTTTATCTGCTGAGTGAATACTATTGTTTTATTTTCAAGTTCAGTGATTCAGTTCTTTGTTATTTCCACTCTACTACTGGCCAATCCAGCAAATTATTATTTTTTCTCTTACTGAATCTTTCAGTTTTATAATCTTCATTTGATTCTTTATTTAAAATAACAGTTTTATACATTACATAAAATTTACCCTTTCAGTGTCCAAAGGAGTGGTTTTTAGTTTATCTATACAGTTCTGCAACTACCACCAATATCTAATTCCAGAATGTATTTGTAATCCTTAAAAGATATTCCATATCCATTAGCAGTCACCACTCATTCCCTACACTCATAGTGTCTGGAAACTACTAACTACTTTTTGCCTCTGAAATTGCCCATTTGGACATTTCTTACAGTAAGTGGCTTTTTGTGCCTGTATTTTTTTCACTTAGAAAAATGTATTCAAGGCTCAAGCTTACAGTACCTATTAATATATGATATTAATTATATCACAGCCATGTGATATTTAATGATGGGGATATATTTTGAGAAATGCATCATTAGACAATGTTGTCATTGTGAGAACATCATGGAGTGTATTAGGCTACATAGCATAGCCTCTTGCTCCTAGGCTACAAACTGTACAGCATGTTACTGTACTTAAGATTATAGGCAACTGTAATACTATGGTAAGTATCTGTATGTCTAAACATATCTAAATACAGAAAAGGTAAAGTAAAAATACACCATAAAAAATTAACAATGGTATGCCTATATATGGCACTTACTACGAATAAAATTTGCAGGACTGGAAGTTGCTCTTGGTGTCAGTGAGTGAGCAGTGAGCAAATGTGAAGGCCTAGGGTATTACCATATACTACTGTAGACTTTATAAATACTGTACAGTACAATGAGGTCACATTAAATTTATAAAAAATATTTTTCTGTCTTTAATAATAAATTAACATTAGCTTACTTTTTAATTATTTTACTTTATAAGCTTTGTAATGGTTTTTAACTTTTTGACTTTCATAATAACACAGGTTAAAACACACACACTGCTATACAAAAATATTTTCTTTATATCCTTATTCTGTAAGTTTTGATTTACTTTCACATTATTTTTTGCTTTTTACTTTTTAAACATTTTTTAATAACACCCATGAAGCTGTCATCTCCTAGATAGCCATGCCTTTTTCTGAATGCTTCCTAAAGGACTTGTGTGGAGCTCTTCTCAAGGAGGTGTCACTATTTTCAGAAATATGTCCATGGCAATTTGGTCAGTTTCTTTTATTTCATCATGGATTTGCTTTTAAGCAGATAAAGCACTATGGACATTCCTGTTAGTTAAGACCGTTAGGTATTGAGGTACATGTTTTCAAACGTTTTAAGGAGCCTCTTGAGGTCTGCAACTGCTTCTTCTGATCCCTTTACTATGAATTTACTTGGAGGTTCATCTTGCTTTATCTTCTCCTTCAGCAATGCATTCCTGTTCCAGTTCCTGTAACTCCTGATCTCTTGGGACTATTGCTGTGCAGTCTAATGACAAAATGTTGTTATGTGGCATATGACTGTATGTCATTCCTTTTTTATTACCAAGTAATATTCCACTGTATGGATGTGCCATGATTTGTTTATTCCTTAATCAGTTGCAAGACATTTGAGCTGTTTCCACTTTTGGGTTACTGTGAATAACATTGCTATGAACACTCACATATAAGTTTTTGAGTAGGCTTATGTTTTCAGCTATCTTGAGTAAACACCTAAATTTATGGGCCATGGTACACCACTGGCTTTGAAGATAGAAGAAGGGGTCATAAGCCAAGGAATGTAGATCAAGAACCAGAAAAGGTGAGGAAAGGGATTCTCCCCTTGAGCCTCCAGAGGGAGCATGACCCTGCCAATACCTAGATCTAGGCCTGTAAGACTTAGTTTGGATTTCTGGCCCCCAGAACTGCAAGGGAAAAACTTTATGTTGTTTAAGTTACCAAGTTTTGTGGTAATTTGTTACAGCAGCTATAGGAAACTAGTATACTGGCAGAGAGCAGTGTTTCCAGGTTATACCTGCATGTTGTAGCAGCAATGACCAGAGTAAAAAGGTGGACTAAGAGGATATGTTTAATACTTTGAGGTATAGTCAAACTAATTCCTGTAAAAGATAAACCACTTTACACTTCCACAAGCAATTTTGAAGAAATATATGTTTCTCACATAGGAGACTCTGAGTTTTTTAAAAATCTTTTATTTAGTAGGCATTCACCTTGCTAGCACATAGCACGTAGGTCTTGCCATACTATGGTGGGCTGTAGTTCCAATGATGGCTTAAATTTCATAGCTTCTGCAACTTTATGTTGGTCTGTATAGCATATTTGGTACCTCTGCAGCTCCCACTAGAACCTATTGATATTACATGGGAAGAGTGGAAGGGATTTTCCAGGGCTGACCACAGGATGTCTCTCTATGAGGTAGGGACATGGTGGCATCCCCCTATTGCTATTGCCAGCTGCCTCTAAGTCTCTAAGTGAAGAAGAAGCATCCTGAACCCAAAGGATAAAGAGGCTACCAAGATTTATCTCCTTGTTGTGACTGGGTCCCTTTTGATGGTTGCCTACCTGCACTGAACAGATTAAATTTTTACTGAAGTAGAAAATACAGAAATGATGACAAATCATAAGCATCTCAACTAATTTTCAAAAATTGAACATATCTGTGTAAATATGATCTAGAATAAGAAATCCTATATTAGTAGTACTCCAAAAGCCCCTTCATATTCCTCCCAGTGAAGACCACTCCTCAAATGGGTAAGCACTAACCTGATACACTGATTAGTTTTGTCTTTTATTGAACTTTAAACCCAATCATAAATATTTTTTCTTATGTTTCTAGATTTGTGTATGTGTAGACATTATTTCTTTGAGATTCATCTAACTTATTATATTTGCATGTAGTGGGTCACAGATTTTTCCTGTACAGTGTCTGATTGTGGGACTAGACCAATATTATCGTTTGTTTTTAAAAATTATACTATTGATGGGCATTTGAGTACTACCAGGTTGTAGCTATCCATTAGTAGCAATGCTATTATGAGCATATTTGTATGTGGTTTAGGCAAACTTATGTTTGGATTCCTACTAGGTATGTATTTAAGAGTCGAATTTCTCAATTATAGAGTATATATATACTCAGCTTTAATATATACTGCTAAATAATTATCAAAAAGTGTTGTACCAATTTATACCCTACAGTAGGGAATAAGAGGTTTATAGCTATACATCCTTGTCAAACCTTGGTCTTGTCTAACTTTTTCATTTTAGCCATTTGGCAGATGTGTAGTGGTATCTCATTGGAGTTTTATTTTGCATTTCTCTAATAACTAAGGAAGTTAAGAATATTTACCTATGCCTATTGGGTGTTTGGATACCTATGATGAAGTTCTGTTCAATTTTTTTAACCACTTTTTTCATCATGTTGTCTGACTTTTTTCATTTATTTGTAAAATGTTCTTTATGTATTCTGAATACGAGACATTGGCCAGATTTATGTATTGAAAAATACCTTCTCTCACTCCACTGCTTGTTTTTTCACTAATTAAATCATATACTTTGATGAAGAGAAGTTCTTACTTTAATATGGTTCAGCTTATTAGTTTTTTCTTTTGTAATTAATGATTTGAAAAGTCTCATTTAGAAAACTTTGCCTACTCCAACATCATAAAAGTATATGTTAATAAATATTTTGTTTTCACATTTAGATTTACAACATCTTTTAGAAAATCTAAGGTAGTACTTATTATAATTTCTACAGGAAATTATAACTTTATTTTTGTAAATTTTTTATTCTTTAGGCCCTAATGCCCTTTCATTCTCATGGATACAGTAATTTTTATAACACAACTTTTGATAACTCAAGGTTCTATGAAATACACTATCAAGTGGTGGCAGACCAGAGACCATCTTGCTGGCACATCTAGAAACTGGCAATATTTGCACTGTAGACTTATATCCTCTTTAGAAGTAATCAAATGCATCTATTTTTAAACTCTCAAGCATGTTGATTTTTACCTGGTAAAAAATAATATAAATATTTTAAATATTTTAAACTAAGCATTTTTCTAAGTTACAGTCAAACAGTAAAGAACTAAGTATTTTTCTAAATTATATTCAGATAGTAAGGGATAATGATGATTATTCAAAATAGAATTCTACTCAAATCCTTTGGCTTATGTATGATATAACTCCATTAGGCTTAATCGACTACTAAATTATATGAATTTTTGACATTTTATTTGCATACTCTCTGGTGGTCAATTAAACTCATTGTTCCAGTATTAATTTCATCAGTCATAAAATATGTTACATTTTACCAGAATCTAAGACTATCAATATCTAAATATATGTATCACATTCTTTGAACCATCCTGTAAATAGGTCAGTTCTTAATATGGTTGATTGAATTCAAGTGCCATTATAAATACTAATGAATTGCCACTGTGTAGCATGAAGTGGAAAATATGTTTCATTATAATGACTCAGAAAATTTTAAGGATAATTTGGCAAAGATATAAAAGTGCATAATAACCACTGTAGGTTGTATATATCAAAAGTTGATTTTAGATGTTTTAGTGAATAAAATTAGTTTGGCTTACTTTTTCCATAGATACTAATTTTAGTTTTCAGAGCTTGGTATCATTAATATTTCCTTATCAAGATGTTACATATAACACTTGCTTTTTTATCCTTAAGAGGATAAGATGAAAGAAAATTTCAAAATTCTCAGACTCAAAAACCCTCTTTTCCCTATGATAGTACTGGCAATCCACTTGAGGATAATAAAACATAATAATGATAGTAAAGGTAAATTTATTTTATAATAATGGAATTTACCTACAGCTACTAGCAATTGTAGCCCTGCTAACATGTCTATCAAGGGAAATATCAGATTGCTCACTTTCCAAAAAATCACTGGTATCAAAATACTTGGGGATATCTACGTTTTATTACTCTTAGAAATAATCAATGAGCAAAGGACTTGTTAGAGAGCTAAAAGTGTTTTTAAAATTTCATATTAGCTCTTGCTTTCAGTATCTGTAATTTTTAAAATGGACATGTCATATATCCAAATAGGATAGCTTGGGAGTCAATAATGATAAACGATTACTTATTTTATTTATTTTGCAAACAATTAACAACAAATGCAAGTAACTACGAGTCTTACTGACTGGACTTATTTTTGAATCATAACCCATGGCTATGTAGTCTTCTATCAGAATATTTTAACTCATAACTTTGAAAGGAATACAAATTCTTACAGAAGAAAGTAATAAACTTGTTTCCTTATAGTGTAACTCTATAGACCACATTCAAACACACAGTAAGAGTTTGTCCAAGACAAGTCCCAATCAAATGTACAAACTTACAGTGATAAAATACATTAGTATAGACAAAACTGAGACTTACACATCTGTATTTCATGATAGAAGTGGTTTTCCCATTAGAGATATGTGCATTTTTGCAACGAATAATGGGCAAGAGGATTGTCTCTTAAAATGTTAACTTTAGGCTGGGCACAGTGGTTCACATCTATAATCCCAGCACTTTGGGAGGCTGAGGCAGGAGTATCACTTGAGGTGAGAAGTTTGAGACCATCCTGGCCACCATGGTAAAACCCCATCTCTACTTACAAAAAAAAAAAAAAAGAGCTCACATCTGTAATCCCAGCACTCTGGGAGGCGTAGGAGGGTGGATCACAAGATCAGGAGATCAAGACCATGCTGGCTAACATGGTGAAACCCCATCTCCACTAAAAATACAAAAAAAATAGCTGGGTGTGGTGGTACATGCCTTTAGTCCCAGCTACTTGGGAGGCTGATGCAGGAGAATCATTTGAACTTGGGAGGCAGAGGTTACAGTGAACTGGGATCACACCACTGCACTCCAGCCTTGGCAACAGAGACTCTCTGTCTCAAAAAAACAACAAAAAAAGTTAATGTTAGGCCCCAGAATTTGAATAGTGACTCATTTTTTAAAAGTTAGTTTTACATTATTTATGTATTGTGGCTTACCAAAAAATTGTGTGTTTTTGTGTGTGATAATCTCACCAGTCTCTACCTGCTAGGATTTTCCAGTAAAACGAATAACAAATAAATAATGCATAATATTTACTCACCTGATGCATTTTCCCTTTATATTATTAGTTCCTCTCACAGAATATCAAGCATATCACAACATGTAAAATTAGGCTGCTTGTTAAGATAATCAAAATCAGCTACCTATTTGAGTGAAATTTGTAAGAGAAAGACAGTTCTTGTCCTTTACAAAATAGATTCCTTAAACACTAAACTATGTATTTTAAAAAAGAACTATCTTCTTTCTGATCCCTATTACTACTGTTAATATACCAGTTCTTATTCATAACCCATTTGATTATTCATTGAAGATCATATAAAAATAATCAAGCATTGATTTTTATTTATTTTTTTCCCAGTCACGAAGATATAGAGCTTCTTTCCTTGCAACATTTATTGGATCCACCCAATCCTTTTCAGCTCCAACATCATAAATCTGCTAGCATTATTTATTACTTCACATCTAGATAATTGGATTACTTGCCTATATGGTCTCCTTGCCTCCACCTAGTTCCTACTCTAAATAACTTACTGCTGTAGATTTATATAATCCCACAGTTAACTGGTATCCAGAATTAATTCTTCCCTTCTTCTTTTTAGTAACAGAATATCCTGAATTTTAGACAGGTACAAAGATGTGTAACTAATACCCATACTTTCCAGAATCCCTTTTAGCTACTATTTAAATTTTGGTCAGCAGAATATGAACACAGTGATGAGTGCAATTCTTAATATATATTATTGATAGATTAATTTCAAAAGTTCCAATTCTTATTTCCCCCTAAGTGTGGGTTGAAATATAGACTTGACTTGCCATGGTTTTTCAGATTACCAATATTCACAGCTCAGTCCTAGAAAATCACTGAAAATGGTCTCTAGGCATTCTCTACCTTTCAAAATATGATCTTGATAATATCAGAAGGTATCACTGTCTTAGTTTTGGTAATAGCACTGTAGTCCACAGATTCAATATGCTACTATAGGCTGTATTAACCAGACCATATCCTGATCTCTTTATTATAACTTCGAGGCTTTGAAAAACTCCTCAAATAAGTTACTACCTAGGTGTGGTATCAACACATCTGGCCTCAACAATTATGTGCTTATTTAATCATGTTACTGTTGAGTTACAGCATTTCCAAATGTCTCTACCATCTCTTCCCTTATACTCAATTATCTTCCTAAGAGGATTGATGTGAAACGTAGAAGACATATTACATATGATAGCATACACTGTCTTTCTAGTTCTATATTCTATTATCCTATTGATACTGTAAACTCTTTGTTAGCATGTCTAATATCTTAAGGCTCTTTTAAATTACCATTTATGCTCCATATTAATTTAATTATTGTTAATTAATTTTTATAAAATTTATATATGTTTAAGGTATACAGCATGATATTTTTATATACATATACATAATGAACTACAGTCAAGCTAATTAATAAATCTATCCCTTCACATAGTTACATTTTTTTGGTGTGGTGGGAACATTTAGGATCTAGCCTCTTAGTAAGTTTCAAGTATACAATACAATATTAGTAACTATACTCTTCATGCTGCACATTAGCTCTCTAGCATATAGTCGTTCCTGTATATAAAACATTGTACCATTTGACCAATATCTCCCCATTTCCCATACTCACCCCCTGCCCACCCCTGGTAAGCCCCGTCCTACTTTCTTCTTCTATGAATTAGAACTTTTTAGTTTCCACATATAAGTAAGATCCTGCAATGTTTTTCTTTGGTGTTTGGCTTATTTCACTTAGCATAATGTACTCTAGGTTCATCTAGGTTGTTGCAAGTGGTAGAATCTCCTTTTTTTTTTTTTTTTTTTTTGAGACGGAGTTTCACTCTTCTTACCCAGGCTGGAGTGCAATGGCGTGATCTCGGCTCACCGCAACCTCCGCCTCCTGGGTTCAAGCAATTCTCCTGCCTCAGCCTCCCGAGTAGTTGGGACTACAGGCACGTGCCACCATGCCCAGCTAATTTTTGTATTTTTTTTAGTAGAGACGGGGTTTCATCATGTTGACCAGGATGGTCTCGATCTCTTGACCTCGTGATCCACCCGCCTCAGCCTCCCAAAGTGCTGGGATTACAGGCGTGAGCCACCGCGCCCGGCCAGAATCTCCTTTTTTAAGGCTGAAAAAAATTCCAGTGGATATATGCGTGTGTGTATATTATATATATTAATATAGATGTATAATACACATCTATTAAATATGTAATACATATCTATTAACTATGTATGTATCTATTAAATATCTATTCAATTTAGATATAATATACATATATAAATACTAAATTTATATATACATATTTAAATATTAAATTTATATAAATATGTATGATGTCTTTATATCCATCTATCAATGGACAAATGGGTTATTTGCACATTTTGACTATTATGAATAATGCTATAATAGGAGTACGCATAACTCATAGAGAGACTTATTTCAATTCCTTTGAATATATACCAAGAAGTAAATTTGTCGGATCATATGGTATTTTTATTTCTAATTTTTTTTCAGAAACTCCATATTGCTTTCTATATTGGCTTCTCTAGCTGACACTCTAACAGTGCTTACAGTTTCCCTTTTATCCATATCCTCACCAACACTTGTACTTTTTTATTTTTTGATAACAGGCATCCTAACAGATGTAAAGTAATAATATCTCATTGTGGTTTTAAATTTTATTTCCTTGATGCTTGCTAATATTGAACACCTTTTCATATACCTATTATCCTTCTGTATGTTTTCTTTGGGAAAATACTTAGACAAGTCTTTTGTCTATTTTCTAATTTTTTTCTATTAAGTTGTATGAGACTTCAAACTATAAAATTCTGATAATTAAACAAAGGGCAAAAGATCCTTGACACTGATCTTGGTAAAGATTTTTTGGATATGACACCAAACACATAGGCAACAGAAGCAAAAATAATCAAGTGGGATTCTATCAAACTAAAAAGCTTTTGCACAGTACAGAAAACAAACAAAATGAAAAGGCAACTATAAGTTGAGAAAAAATATTTTCAAATCATGCAGCTTCTTATAGTACCTTCTTCTGTCTTTGATTAGCTAACTACTACTTGTTCTTTAACATGCAATTCAAAAGTCAACATTCAATTCAAATACCATCTTCTCTGAGAAGCCATGTAAGTATTCCTTAACCTTATTTAGATGTACTTCTAGTACTGCATTCCTTACAGGATTTTTTTTATCTTCAGGAAAGTATTCCATGCTTAAACTGTAATAAAGAGTTAAGGAAATTATAAGGTCACATAAAAGGAAGACTAAAGATGGTTCTGGCTTCAGAGTTGGTTCAACCAATGATTCAGTGATGCCATCAGAAGACAGTTCAGTCTTGACTCTCCGCTCTACAGTCTCCAGTATGGCTTCATGCAAAAATTACCATTTGGAACACATTTCCTCATTTATTTTCACTGGGAAGAGATAAGCTTCCTATCGCTTTCTCTTAGATGTTGCTCCATAAAAGATATACAAATGGCCAGGAAGCACATAAAACCATATCCAGAACTCCTCAGTAACCTGTTCTGGAGATTCTCATGGCTTAAATTGACTTAGGCATACCTATCCTTGAAAATTCGTGCCTGGCAAGGAGAATAGGATTCACGATTACTTCAGGCAAATTACTCGGAGTAGAATAGACATTGGTAAGTACCTGTTAGGTCTCCTACACTCCTCTGATATCCCGTACTCAATCTAAGCATTTACCACACTGAACTTAAATTGGTGATTTACTAATGTTGGGCCCACACTAAACATTAAGTTCTTTCTTGAGAGTAGGGACAGTACTATATTCAAGTCTATGTTTGTTCTACCTAGCACAGTGCCTGCAACATATTACCTACATAATTATAACCTAATTTAAAATTCCAGCTTAATCAATTAAAAACATTGTGGATAATGCCCAATTCCTATCTTATTTACCTATGAAATATTTGTAAAGGTAAACATATAGAGTAATGGAATAAAACTTAGAATCCAGAGATAAACTCATACATCTACAGCCAATTGATTTTAGACATGAGGGGCAAGACTATTCAATTGGGAAAGAATAGATTCTTCAAAAAATTGTACTTGGACAACTGGATATATCAGATTGGTACAAAAGTAATTACAGTTTTTGCCATAAAAGTAATATCAAAACCACAATTAATTCTGCACCAACCTAATACTAATAAAATAATATGCAAAAATAATATGAAGTTGGACTCATGCCATATACAAAAATTACCTCAAAGTTGATCAAAAGCCTAAATATAAGAATTGAAACAAAACTGTTAGAAGACAACAAAGGAGTAAATCTTTATGATGTTGGATTTGGCAATGAGTTCTTAGACATGACACCAAAAGTACAAGCAACAAAAGAAAAAACATATAAATTGAACTTGATCAAAATTTAAAACTTCTGTGCATTAAATACTATTTTAAATAAAATGAAAAGACAATCTAAAGAATGGGAGAAAATACTTGCAAATCATATATCTATAGGAATCTACCATCCAGACTATACAAAAAACTCTTACAATGCAACAACAACAGCAAAACTTCAATCCAATTAAGAAATGAGCAAAGAACTTGAATAGATGTTTCTCCATAAAAGATATACAAATGGCCAAGAAGCTTATGAAAAGATGTTCAACATTATTAGATATTAGGGATAACCAAAATGAGATATGCCTTCACACCCATGAGGATGGCTATGTAATTTTAAAAATCAAAAATAAGTGATGGCAAAAATGTGGAGAAATTGAAACTCACACATTGCTGGTGCAAATACTATGAAATGGTTCATTTCTAACTGTGGAAAACATTTTATTGGTTCCTCAAAAAGTTAAAAATAGAACAACCATACTAACCAGCAATTCCACTCCTACAAGTATAACCAAAATTATTGAAAATGGGTTATCAAAAAAATACACTAATGTTCTTAGCACCACCTATTCACAATTGCCAAAAGATAGAAACAGCCCAAGTATCAATCAAGGGATGAAGTGACAAATAACTCATTATGAAAATACAATGAAGCAGGGCATGGTCGCTAGCGCCTTAATGCCAACACTTTGGGAGGCTGACGGGAGTGTACCACTTGAGGTCAGAAGATGAAAACCAACCTGGCCAACTTGTTGAAACCCCAACTCTACTAAAAATTCAAAGGCATGGTTGCATATGCCTGTAATCTCAGTTACTCAGGTGGCAGAGGCAAAAGAATAGCTTGAACTCAGGAGGCAGAGGTTGCAGTGAGATGAGTTCATATCACTGCACTCCAGCCTTAGCAACAGTGAGACTGTCTTAAAATACATATAATACTAATACATGACATAAACTTAATAAACTTTCAAAACATAAAGATAAGTGAAAGAAGCCAAACACAAAAGGTCACATATTGTGTAATTCTATTTATATGAAATATTCAGATTGGTAAATACAAAGACACACTTCAGGGTGGTGACTGCCAGCGATCTTGGAAAGGGAGAGGAGAATGGGGAGAAACTGCTTAGCGGAAAGAGGGTTTTATTTTGTGGTGATGAAATGTTTTGAAACTAGATGGAAGCAGTGGATGCCCATTTTTGTGAATACGCAAAATGACAGTGGACTGTCTGAAATGGCTAATTTTAAGTTTTGTGAATTTTATCTCATTAAAAACTATTTTGTAAAAATTACTTCATTTATGTGCCTAATTACATTTTTATCATCAAATCATAAAAAACGGAGGTTATATGGAGGCAAAAACCATGTTAAATATTAGAAGATAGAAATACATATGTGCTGAGAATATTCAAGAGGCTAATCAACAGCATATCCTATCTACTGAAGACTTCTGCATGAGGAAATGGCTCGTATGCAGAGGCTACCCTCGTATTCATACATAAATCAATATAATAACTTGAGTTAGAAAAATAAATTTATATATTATATATCTATATGAATCAGTAATAAATATTTTTTCCCTGACAATTCACCTATTTTTCTTTCAAATCTAACCTAATATAGTTTGTAAAATCTGAGAAACCGATTTGCAAGTTCATTTCTACTATCACATTTGAATAAGATGAAAAGCAGATTAAGAACTACTTAAAATGATTTAAATTGCTGCCTGTCTAAGGAAACATATTAAAAATTATCCAAGGACTACTTTGAAAATCTAATGTATTAACTTACTATAACAAAACCAAATATACCTAACATGAGCCAGAACATACTGAAACATTACAAAAGCTAATTCATGGGCAGATGCTTAAGCAATATAGAGACCAAAAATAAAGTATTTGAGCCAAATTACTATTACCACTAACTATGATAATTACCAAAACAGCTGATATTTAAAATGATCCTATGTTAATTTGGCCACCGAGCAATGTAAAAACTAAAGAATAATTATTCCTAATTTCCTCTTCCACTTCCCAGAAACAACAATTGACACAGGAAAAGAAAACAAATACTTGATCTGATAACCCATAGATTGTGTATGCCATTGTTTTTAAGTTCTCTTTATTCTTAACAAAGTAGTAATTGTATATATATATGAGCGTGTGTGTGTGTGTGTGTGTGTGTGTGTGTGTGTGTATGTGTTATAAAAATGATGAATGACATATAACCAAACTATCTAAGAAGGGTTTAATATTTTGGAGTATTTTGTTTCAGGTCAATATCAGTCTCAGGGGGCATGGAGATATACCATGCAGTAGAAATTATTAGCAGTAAAATATTTACCCTGCAAGTCAGGCTGGAGAAAATTCAGGGGATGATGGGGAAAGTGTGAGGATTGGTTCAGTAAGGGTATGCAGTCAAGAATAATCTTTATACTAACAGAGGAACGAACAAGTTGGGTCTGCTTGAGGGGCTTAGATCTGGGGGCTTGGAAATGTCACCTAGAGAAAGAAGAGTTTTTTCATTGAGACAGAAAATATAAGCATATAGGATCATTCCCATGCACCTTGGCATCCGATTCTAGGTTCTTGATTAAATTGCACGAATGGAGTCCTGGAAACTCAGGGAATGAATATGTGAGGTTTCCTTTCTTTCAACCCTAATTTTTCTTTCTGCATTTATGGACAGATAAATACCTACAAAGGTGTTGCTAGAATGTTATCAATAAAAATTTCCAGATAGAATATTTGGGTTGTATTTTTTCTTTCTTTTCTAAACTTTTTTGTTTGAATATTTTCAATAAATATGTATAATATTTTCCAGCAACAATAGTGATTTTTCATAACAAAAAAAGGCATAAAACTACAAGCAACTATACCAAGAAATTAATAGCATTAAATTATGTGTGTGAAAATACAAATTACTGTTTGCCTCTTTGTAGTTTTGAAAATTTCCAAAGTAAAAAATTCATTCAGAAATTTCTATCAGCTCAAAAAATTTACAGTGATAACTCTTGCATTTTCAATTTTGATGAAATTCTATGACCCACACAATTTCGAACAAAATTCTAATCATCAATATTTGCAGCTACCAAAGACCCGTGTAGTGAAAAACAAAATGTACTGTTCCAAATATATTTATATTTTCCTCATTAAAGGCAGCATCCACTAACACAGTAAAATATCAAATGAGACACTGTTATAAAACCCAAGATCTTTATGTTTTTTTTGAGACGGAGTCTCGCTCTGCCGCTCGGGCTGGAATGCAGTGGTACAATCTCAGTTCACTGCAATCTCCACCTCCTGGGTTCAAATGACTCTCCTGCCTCAACCTTCGAGTAGCTGGGACTACAGGCACCTGCCACCATGCCCAGCTAATTTTCTGTATTTTTATTAGAGACGGGTTTTCACCACGTTAGCCAAAATGGTCTCAATCTCCTGAACTAGTGATTAGCCCACCTCGGCCTCCCAAAGTGCTGGGATAACAGGCATGAGTCACTGCGCTCAACCTATTCACAACTATGTAACATTTGGTTTTATTGGTGACAATTTCTTTTGCAACAAAAATTAAAAACTGATTCTTAAGGGGACTTTAATAAGATAGTTTAATATTTTTCTATCTTTAGAAAACATAAATTAAACACGTAGTTGCAAAGCATATTAGGAGGCATAATTATATTAATATAAAATCACGTACAGTAGTTATTATAACTTGAGGTATTTTAAAATTTATTATTGTATGCTATTCAATTCAGGGCTGTATTATGACTTCAGTGGGCCCAAAGCACTTCTGCCTCTGTTAGCTCCTTCTTTCCTAAACATGTATTTAAAAAAATAAATAAATAAATTCAGCAAGAGATTTAAAAAAATTACATTTTATGACTATGTAGGTATAGAAACAAATATAATTCCTGCCTGGATTCATTATCAGGTATTTATTATGACTACGTTCATTTCTTTTTACAATTTAAAAAGTAAAATTAAATGCTTTTTTGAGTCCCTAAAATATTCTGAGCCCTAGGCCCTATACCTACTATGACTGATAGACTGCTGGGCCCTGTTGAAACGTAGCAAATTTTTAAACACATTATTTTACTACATAGCTATATTTTTGTATTACAGGAATCAAGAAAATACATAGGATTTTACTATATCTACCTTTTCAAACCTATCATTGATTATGCATACTTTCTCTTTCATCTCTTTAATAATCTGGCCAGTCTCTCTCATCTATTAGTATTTTTTAAAAAACTGATTGTGGTATTTGTTTACCCTATTTAATGTTTTCTTTTCAAATTTTTGTCACTTCATTATTTTTTCTTTGTATTTTCTTTGGGTTTATTTTGTTGTTTTAAATTTCTCACATGAGATATACATCTCATTAATGCTCAGTTTTTGTATTTGTTTTTTTTTTTTTTTTTTTTTTTGAGACAGAGTCTCACTCCGTCACCAGGCGCCAGGCTGGAGTGCAGTGGCGCGACCTCAGCTCACTGCAACCTCCGCCTCCCGGGTTCAAGCAATTCTCCTGCCCCAGCCTCCCAAGTAGCTGGGACTACAGGCGCGCGCCACCACGCCCAGCTAATTTTTTTTTTATTTTTAGTAGAGACGGGGTTCCACCATGTTGACCAGGATGGTCTCGATCTCTTGACCTCGTGATCCGCCCGCCTCGGCCTCCCAAAGTGCTGGGATTACAGGCGTGAGCCACCGCGCCCGGCCTGTATTTGTTTTAAATATGAACAGTTAAGACTAGATTTTTCTCTAAGTACTGCTTTGTCCATTATTTCAGAAGTTTTGGTAAGTAATATTTCCAGTATTATTTAACTCCAATTATTTTCTAATTTTTACCTCATTATGTCTTTGTCATACTAGATAGGGCTTGCATTTTAAAATTTGCTAATTCCTGGCATTTCAAGTTAGATTTTTTAATGTCTATTTGACACTTTTTTTGCATTACAGTATCAGAATGTGGTCTGTCTGAAACTGATTCTTTAAAACATTCAGAAACTTGCTTTTTGATATCATATATAGTTAATACTCATAAGCGTTGTATGTGTACATACTTTTTTTGTTCCCTTTTTGATCAGGGTCCATATACGTCATAAACGAAGGTGATATATTATATTGTAAAAGTTTAAAATGATTTTTATATGCTTCACTTATCATTTACTGAGAAAGTTGTGTTAAAATTTCTCACTGATGGTAGATATAATTTTGTCATTTTTAAAAAATACAATGAGGCTACGCTATTAGGGAATTCTAAATTTAGATTTATTATACCTTTATGATAAAGACAACCTCTTAGCAGTGAAGATTTTCTATCTTTACTTTCTGTTGTACATTCTATTTTACATAATATTAATAGAACTACATCAGTTTTCTTTTGCTTAGAATTTGCTTGATATTATAAAAATTGTCAGAATCAAAATAGAGATGTTTGGGTCAAACACCAACAAAACATAGATAAGGATGAGAAGTTAAGAAGGGAGGACCCTCACATACACATGCTTATGATCAGAACAATTACAAATGCCTGTAACAAAAACATTTGCCAATAACATTCCAAACTTAAGCTTCCTATATGAGTTACAGGATAGCTAGCTGAATGCAAAACAACATTTGCCTGACATTGTCTCAATAATGAACTGGTATCAACTCCTAAGATAAGCCATTGTCATCAATATTCCCTATTTTGAAACATTGCATGTTGTTTTTCTTTTTGTTTTTAAAAGCCTCCCCTTTCCTCAACCTCTTTGGACAGGTCGATAAATCCTATAGCCTATGTATCCTGGATTTGCCAATCCCTTGCACACTCCTGAAAAAACTGTGTCTTCAGAGAATCTCTCTTCGTCTTTTATTTAGGTTGACATACATAGAGTCAGAAGTGGAGCAAGATCACCTTTGGTAAAAATCAGTAATTCTTAAAAACAGTTTGCAGCAGTCACTTGAGACCTCTGCTCTCCTCTTCTACACCTCACCTTTAGTGTCTGGTGAGTCTCCTCTCAGGCCAAGATGCTCTCTTTTTGGCAGATGTTTACCACTAACTTTACTTGAGATCCGACTTAGATAAGCCCACCTTAATAAGGAAACTGCATCTCTCCTAAGATGACAAAAGACTTTTTGCATTTTTAAAACAAGTCCTTTCTATTACAAAGACATTTTGAATTTCTGACAAGTATACATTTTAAATTTTCATATAACAGGGAAAATGATTTTCTTTACTCTGAAAGATTAATAAGAAATGGAATGGGATCTTCAAATTCTAAAGGTGTTCCTGAACAACATTCCTTCAGGGATTCTAGGAGGGCTATATTATAGCACATTCTTGTACACATTTTTAAACTGATGAGCAAATTATACAAAAAATTCTGAGCTTGGCCAGGAGCAGTGGCTCACATGTTTAACCCTGGCACTATGGGAATCTGAGGTGGGTGGATTGCTTGACTTAGGAGTTCAACACCAGCCTGGGCAATATGACAAAATCCCATCTCTACAAAAAATTCAAAAATTTGCCAGGTATGGTGGTATGGGACTGTAGTCCCAGTTATATGGCATGCTGAAGGAGGATTCCCTGAGCCCAGGAGGTCAAGGCTGCAGTAAGCCATGATATTAATGACTCATGTCTAAAATTCTAAAATGAAAGCTATAATATCTTTGTGTGTGTATGTGTGTTCATGTGTGTTTACACATGTAGTATGTTGTGTCTACAGGGTAAAATCTAGCATAATTGGTCAGAAATGCCTTAAGAAATTCTATTGATATTAGTTTTAATAAATGAGCACTCATATAATTTAATACTTAAAACTGTTAAAACATTTAGTAATTAATCCAAATGCCTTTTAGTTCACATCCTTTGAGTAAATCTTTAATAAACAAGGTGGCTCTAAATTTATTGGTAAAATAAAATTGAAATGATCTTTAGAATTGTTAGCATATATTTTTCAGCCTGGGTTTAATGGCCAGTTTTATATTTGTCTCTAAAATGTTTTAAGGTCATAAACTTATATAAATAGCTTAAAAGCAAAATGATCATCCTTTATGTAACTCCTTGATAAGTAAGACTGATATAATTTGGATATCTGTCTCTCCAGTTCTCATGGTAAAATGTGATTTTCCAATGTTGGAGATTGGGCCTGTTGAGAGGTGCTTGGTTCATGAGTGTGGATCCTTCATGAACGGCTTCGTGTCATTCCTGAGGTAATGAGTTACCACAAGATCTGATTCTTGAATAATTTGAGACCTCTCCAGCCCACATCATACCATGTGACAGGCCTGCTTCCCCTTCCACTTCTGCCATGATTGCAAGCCTCCTGAGGTTTTACCAGAAGCAGATGCTCATGTCACACTTCTACAGACTGCAGAACTGTGATCAAAATAAACCTCTTTTCTTTATAAGTTATCAAACCTTAGCTATTCCTCTATAAAGTAAAATGGATTAACACAAAGACTAATTAAATATTGCTGGCTTGATGAAAACACCTCTATCTCCTGAATTATCAGCAAAATGCCAATACATTGAACCATAAGGTTCATACTTGGGTGATAAACACCTGATCTTCACAGGCTGTAACAAGAAGATAATTAGAAATGATGACTATCCTTGTCTAATATCTCAGTTTCTATAGGTAATCAAGGTATAATTGCTAAAAATAAATAAATTAGGTAAATATAAATGATATAAAATTTATAAATGCACTTTTTATGTAATTTAAAATATTAAAGTTATATTGAATTAAGCAACAGATATTCATAAAAGGTCTGGGTCATATCCAAATGAGATAAAATACTGGAAAATAAATGGCTAAATGTGAAGTTTAAAATTCTATACTTTTAAATTCATATTAAAATAAAAAATATCACAGTACCCAAGCATGACACCCAGGGCCCTCAGGATCAGACTGCCTGGAGTCAGTCAAAAGCACTAGAGATGCCTGCAAGTGTGGCCTAGGGGTCTGAAGACTGGCCCACCTAGCACCCACCCCTGATACCATCAAAGCTCATGTGTACTCACCAGGAGCCTGAGAATCAGTTTGCTCAGGGCATACAATCCACTTCATTGATGGTGCTGCTATGCATCTATGGCACTAGGGCCAGCCTGAACAGGGCTCACAGTGGACATCCCAGCATTCACAATGCCATCTGTGGCCCCATGGGATGGCTCACCACACATGGGATTCACCAATGCTGCTACAAGCAAACATGCCCGCTTAAGTAGAGGGGAAACTATGCACTTGCACATGACCCCAGGGACCCAAGGATTGGCCTGTCTGATGTCCCTGCCCCCAGCAAATCCACTCCACATCCTACACAAACAACCACAACCTAAACCATGAGGAACACAGACATAAATGATGTTGATTACAGCCAAAGAAATCATATGAAGACAACATTACTGTATAATCATAAAACCAAAGCCAAAGTATCCTATTCAACTGACACTATAAATACATATGAAGGAAAAATACATACTATGAAAGCTATTTCATAACCCTGGAAGAAACAACAAAGTAACACCAGATGCAGAGATATCAAGGTATGAACACAAGAAACATTAAAGGGCAAAGAAACATTATATCACCAAAGGAACATAACAGTACTCAAGGAAGAGACCACAGAAGAAAATATTTTAAATGCATGAAAACCAAAATAGTGATCTTAGAATAACTCAGTGAGACAAAAGAGCAAACAGCCAATAAATAGAAATCAGGAAAAAAACTGATGAACTAAATAAATAATTGAACAAAGAAATAGATATCATTGTAAAAATCCAAATCTTGAAAATGAAGAATTTAATGAATAAAATAAAAAATACAAAAGATAGCTTTAACAACAGAGTAGATCAAACAGAAGAAATAATTTATTAACTTTAAGACAGGTATTTTGAAATAAACCAGTCTAAAATAAGAAAAAGGAAAAGGAAAAAAACTTTTTAAAAAAAAGCCAGTGTAACACATGAGATACCACTACGTGAATATGTTCAAATATTTGTATTATGTGAATTCCAGAAAAGGAAGAAGTGGAGAGATACATAAAACAATTTTGTTTAATACAATAATAACTGAATATTTATCCAGTATTGGAAAAGATATAGATATCCACATACAAGAAGGTAAAAAATTCCCAAGTAAATTAAACTCAAAAGGTCATCTCTGAGGAATATTATATTTAAAATATCAAAAGTCAAAGACAAAAAGAGAATTCTAAAAACAGTAAGAGAAGAGCATTGTATTAGTCCATTATCACATTGCTCTAAAGAAATATCTGAGACTAGGTAATTCGTAAAGAAAAGAGGTTTAATTGGCTCATGATTCCACAGGCTGTACAAGAAGCATGACAGCAGTTGCTCGGCTTCAGTCATGGCAGAAGGCAGCGAGAAGGCTGAGACTTCACAAAACCAAAACAGGAGAAAGAGAGATGGGGGAGGTGCTACAGATTTTAAATGACCAGATCTCATGAGAACTCACTCACTATCACAAGAATGGTACCAACGAGGAAATCTATCCCCATGATCCATTACCTCCCACAAGACCTCACCTATAATATTAGGGATTACTTTCCTAAATGAGATTTGGGTGGGAACACAGATCCAAACAAAATAACTCCACCAAGGCCCTCCCAAATCTTATGTCCTTCTCACATTTCAAAATATAGTCATGCCTTCCCCACAATCCCCCATGCCTTAACTCATTCCAGCACTAACTCAAAAGCCCACAGTCCAGTCTCATCTGAGACAAGGCTAGGTCCTTTGACCTAAGAGTGTGTAAAATAAAAAGTTAGTTGGCCAGGTGTGGTGGCTCACGCCTATAATCCCAACACTTTGGGAGCCCAAGGTGGGCAGATCATGCAGTCAGGAAATGGAGACCATCCTGGTCAACATGGTGAAACCCCATCTCTACTAAAAATACAAAAATTAGTGGGGTGTGGTGGTATGTGCCTGCAATCCCAGCTACTTGGGAGGCTGAGGCACGAGAATCACTTGAAGCCAGGAACCAGAAGTTGTAGTGAGCCAAGATCATGCCACTGCACTCCAGCCTGGCAACAGAGCAAGACTCTTTAAAAAAAAAAAAAAAAAAGTTAGTTACTTCCAAGACACAATGGGGTTATAGGCATTGAGTAAATACTTCCATTCCAAAATGAAGAAATTAGCTAAAAGAAAATGGTTACAGGCCCCATTCAAGTCTGAAACTAGTAGGGCACTCATTAAATTATAAGGCTCCAAAATAATATCCCTTGACTGCACATCTCACATCCAAAGCACACTGGTGCAAGGGGTGGGTTCCCAAGGACTTGGGCAACCCTGCCCCAGTGGCTATGCAGGGATCAGTCCACATGACTGATCTCATGGGCTGCTGTTGAGTGTTTGTGGCTTCTCCAAGAACATGGTGCAAGTTATAGTCTGCTCTAACATTCTGGGGTCTGATGGATGGTGACCCTCTTCTCACAGCCCCACTAGGCAGTACCCTAGTGAGGATTCTGTATGGGAGCTTCAACCCCACAAATCCCCTCTGCCCTGCCCTAGGAGAGGTTCTCTATGAGGGCTCCAACCTGCAGTCTAACCAGTTTCTTCCTGGACATCCAGGATTTCTCACACATCCTCTGAAATCTAGGCAAAGGCTCTCAAGCCTCAAATCTTGCACTGTGTGCATCCACAGGCTTGAAACCATGTGGAAACCACCAAAGCTTATGGCTTGCACTCTCTGTATCAGTGGCCTGAGCTTTACTTGGGTCCTTTTGGACATGGCTGAAGCTGGAGCAACTAGGATGTGGGGAGCAGTGTCCCGAGGTTGCACAGGTTATGGGCCCTAGGCCTTACCCATGGAAGTATTCTTTCCTCTTAGGCCTCTGGGCCTGTGATAGGAGGGGCTGGCATGAAGTTCTCTGAAATGCCTTCAAGGCATTTTCCCCATTGTCTTGGCTACTAGTACTTGGCTCCTTTTTATTTATGCAAATTTCTATAGCCTATGTGATCCCCCTACCTGCCCCAAAATGGGTTTTTCTTTTCTACCACCTGGTTGGGCTGTAAATTTTCCAAAATTGTATGCCCTGCTTTCCTTGTATGTATAACTCCCAGTTTCAGGTCATTTCTTTGCTCATGCATGAGTGTCAGTAATTAGCAGCAGCCAGACCACAACTTGAATGCTTGCTGCTTAAAAATTTCTTCCACCAGATACCCTAAATCATCATTACCAAGTTCAAAGTTTCACAGATCACTAGGGCAGCAGAACAATGCAGCTAATTGCTTTGCTAAGGAACAAAAGTTAACCTTGCTCCAGTTCTCTATGAGTTTCTCATTTCCAGCTGAGACCTCATCAGTCTCACCTTTACTGTCCATATCACTATCATCATTTTGGTCATAACAATTTAACAAGTCTCTAGGAAGTTTCAAACTTTCCTTCAACTTCCTATCTTCTTCAGACCTGTCCATACTCTTTCAACCACTGCCCATTACCCAGTTCCTTCCACATTTTGAGGTACCTTTATAGCAATGCCCTCCTTGATCTCAGCTCACTACAACCTCCGCCTCCCACGTTCAAGTGATTGCCCTGCCTCAGCTTCATGAGTAGCTGGGATTACAGGTGCATGCTACCATGCCTGGATAATTTTTTGTATTTTAGTAGAGATGGGGTTTTACCGTGTTGGCCAGGATAGTCTTGATCTTCTGACCTCATGATTTGCCTGCCTTGGCCTCCCAAAGTGCTGGGATTATAGGTGTGAGCCACTGAGCTCGGCTGGTGCTACACATTTGTAAATGACCAGATCTCATGAAATTTCATTATCACAAGTATGGCACCGATAGGGAATCTGCCTCCATGATCCAATCACCTCCCACCGGGCCCTACCCCCATCAGTGGAGGTTACAGTTCAACATTAGATTTGGATGGGCACACTTTTCCAAACCATATCAAACATCAATTCATATCTAAAGGAATCTCTATCACACTAATAGCATATTTCTCAACAGAAACTGTACAGGCCAGAAAAGAATTAGATGTTATATTATATTCAAACTGGCAAAAGAAAAGGAAAAAACAAAATGCATTCAAACAAGAATATTATACCTGACAAAGCTGTTTCTTCCTAAATGTGAAGTAATTCAACTTCTCAGACAAGCAAAAACAGAAGGAATTGATCACCACTAGATCATCCCTACAAGAAATGATTTTAAAAATCCTACATCTGGAAGCAAAAAAACAATATATATCATTATAAAAACACTCAAAAAGCATTAAAAATACTGATATAGCAGATACCCAAATGAGAAAGAGAAAAAAATAAAATGTTATCATTGCAGAAAACCATCAAACCACAAAAATAATAGGAAGAAAGAAACAAAAGATATACATAATCATCAGAAAATAATCATCAAAATGACAGGAATGTTTTTACATTCAAGATAATGTAAAATTTGAAGGTAAACACTTTAAATTCCCAAATGAAAAAATATATATACCTGCTGAATTGATTTAAAAAATAAAAAGACCCAACAATATTATGGCTATAAGAAACTCACGTCACCTCTAAAGGCACACATAGACTTAAAGACTCAAGATTCGCTGACCATCCTCACTGATGTGAAAAGAGGTGAACAATCAGGACAGGATCATCCCGTCTCTGAGAAACAAAACCCAACTATGAAATGGTTGAGATGGTTGAACAGCAATGCTTTTGGAGAAAGACCTTGATCAAATGAGGAATATGAAAGTTGTCAGGGTCAAACTGGAGTCATTGGAGTCATTTGTGTCAAAAAATCAAGCTGATAGGCTAAGAAGGGAGGGCCCTCATGCACACATGCCTATGATAAGAAGTATTACAAAGAACATCTGAAAGGCTCTTACTTGCACACATGCCTGTAACAAGAACTTTTGCCAAGGACTTTTCAAACTGCGTCTTGCTATATGAGTCACAAGGACAGCTAGCTAAATGCATAAGAACACTTGCCTGACACAGTGTCTCCACAATGACTTGGCATCAACTCTTGTGATAAGGCACCATAACCAATATTTTCTTTGTTTTAAAACAAATTATGTTCACTTTTTCCTTTAAGCTTCCCCTTGTCTCAACCTCTTTGGCTATGCCTATGATCCCCATAGTCCACATATCCTGTATTTGCAACTATATTGCACACTCCTGAATAGAACGAGTATCTTTAGATAATCTCTCCCTGTTATTTAGATTGACAGTATGTTAGTAAACATTGTGGCAAGAAAGAAGTTGCACACTAAAACAGGTTATTGTGGTGAGTTTATTGAAAGACCAGTTTTCAAGTCCTGGATATCCTTGTTAATTTTCTGTCCTGTTGATCTGTCTAATTTTGACAATGAGGTGTTAAAGTCTCCCACTATTATTGTGTTGGAGTCTAAGTCACTTTGTAGGTCATTAAGGACTTGCTTTGTGTATCTAGGTGCTCCTGTATTGGGTGCGTATATATTTAGGATGGTTAGTTCTTCTTGTTGCATTGATCCTGTTACCATTATGTAATGCCCTTCTTTGTCTCTTTTGATCTTTGTTGGTTTAAAATCTGTTTTATCAGAGACTAGGATTGCAACCCCCGCTTCTTTTTTCTCTCCATTTTCTTGGTAAATCTTCCTCCATCCCTTTATTTTGAGCCTGTGTATGTCTTTGCACGTGAGATGGGTTTCCTGAATATAGCACACCAATTGGTTTTGAAGAACATCTTTATTTCTGCCTTCATTTCATTATTTATCCAGTAGTCATTCAGAAGCGGGCTGTTCAGTTTCCAAGTAGCTGTGTGGTTTTGAGTGAGTTTCTTAATCCTGAGTTCTAATTTGATTGCACTGTAGTCTGAGAGCCTGTAAAGATTTCCATTATTTTGCATTTGCTGAGGAGTGTTTTACTGCCAATTATGTGGTCAATTTGAGAATAAGTGCAATGTGGTGCTGAGAAAAATATATATTCTATGGATTTGGGGTGGAGAGTTCTGTAGATGTCTATTAGGTCCACTTGGTTTCCTTAACTTTGACATGCAATCCTATTTAACAATAATTGCTAAATAACATTTACTGTGTGCTTACACAAGTTAAGCACTGTTCTAAGACCTCTACATACAGTAATTTATTTATTGTTGACACAACTTTATAACTGAGGTACTATTATTATTTTCCCTGATTCATAGATGAAAATTTTTTTTTCATAGAACAAAAAATAAAAACAGTTAATAACATGATTGAAATCTGAACTCAGCAAAACTGACTCTAAGCCACCATGCTATTCTGTCTCTATTAAAGGTTAATCATAACCAAAATTAATTTACTCATAAGAATAAAATTATAAATAGCTCCAAGTATCATTTTGGGGAGTGCCCCTCCCCAGCTCATTTTATGAGACCAATATCATCTTAATACCAAAACTGGGCAGAGATGCAACTAAAAAAGAAAACTTCAGGCCAATATCCATGATGAACATAGATGCAAAAATCTTCAATAAAATGCTGACAAACAGAATGCAACAACACATCAAAAAGCTTATTCATCATGATCAAGTAGGCTTCATCCCGGGGATGCAAGGCTGGTTCAACATACACAAGTCTATAAACGTAATCCATCACATAAACAGAACCAAAGACAAAAACCACATGATTATCTCAACTGATGCAGAGAAGGCCTTCAACAAAATCAACAGCCCTTTATGCTAAAAACCCTCAATAAACTAGGTATCGATGGAACATATCACAAAATAAGAAAAGCTATTTATGACAAACCCACAGCCAATATCATACTGAATGGGCAAAAACTGGAAGCATTCCCTTTGAAATCCAGCACTAGACAAGGATGCCCTCTCTTACCATTCCCTATTCAATATAGTATTGGAAGTTCCAGCCAGACCAATCAGGCAAGAAAAAGAAATAAAGTGTATTCAGTTAGAAAAAGAGGAAGCCAATTTGTCTCTATTTGCAGATGACATGATTATATATTTAGAAGACCTCATCATCTCAGCCCAAAATCTCCTGAAACAAGTAAATTCAGCAAAGTCTCAGAATACAAAATCAATGTGCAGAAATCACAAGCATTTCTATACACCAATAACAGACAGAGAACCAAATCAAAAGTGAACTCTCATTCACAATTGCTACAAAGAGAATAAAATACCTAGGAATACAACTAACAAAGGATGTAAAGAACCTCTTCAAGGAGAACTACAAACCACTGCTCAATAAAATAAGAGAGGACACAAACACATGGAAAAACATTCCATGCTCATGATTGGGAAGAATCAACATTGTGAAAATGGCCATGCTACCCAAAGTAGTTTATGGATTCAATACTCTCCTCATCAAGCTTCCAATGACCTTCTTCACAGAACTGGAAAAAACCACTTCAAACTTCATATGGAACCAAAAGAGAGCCCACATAGCCTAAACAATCCTAAGCAAAAAGAAGGAAGCTGGAGGCATCATGCTGCCTGACTTCAAACTATACTACAAGGCCACGGTAATCAAAACAGCATGGTACTGGCACCAAAACAGAGGTATAGACCAATGGAACAGAACAGAGGCCTAAGAAGCAAAACCACACATCTACAATCATCTGATCTTTGACAAACCTGACAAAAACAAGCAGTAGGGAAAGGATTCCCTGTTTAATAAATGGTGCTGGGAAAACTGGTTAGCCATGTGCAGAAAGCAGAAACTGGACCACTTCCTGGCACCTTACACTAAAATTAACTCCAGATGGATTAAAGATCTAAACATAAGACCGAACACCATAAAAACCCTAGAGGAAAACCTAGGCAAAACCATTCAGGACATAGTCATAGGCATGGACTTCATGGCTAAAACACCAAAAGCAATGGCAACAGAAGACAAAATAGAGAAATGGGATCTAATTAAAATTCAGAGCTCTGTACAGCAAAAGAAACAATCATTAGAGTGAACTGGCAACCAACAGAATGAGAAAAAATTTTTGCAATCTACCCGTCTGACAAAGGGCTAATATCCAGAATCTAAAAAGGACTAAAACAGATTTACAAGAAAAAAACAAACAAACCCATTCAAAAGTGGGCAAAGGATATGAACAGGCACTTTACAAAAGAAGACATACATGAGGCCAACAAACATATGAAAAAATGTTCATTATCACTGGTCATTAGAGAAATGCAAATCAAAACCACATTGAGATACCATCTCACTCCAGTTAGAAAGGTGAACATTAAAAAATCTGGAAACAACAGATGCTGGAGAGGATGTGGAGAAATACGAACACTTTTACACTGTTGGTGGTAGTGAAATAGGAACACTTTTACACTGTTGGTGGGAGTGCAAATTAGTGCAACTATTGTGGAAGACAGTGTGGCGATTCCTCAAGGACCTAGAAATAGAAGTGCCATTTGACCCAGCAATTCCATTACTGGATAGATACCCAAAGAATTATAAATTGTTCTATTATAAAGACACATGTACATGTAATGTTCACTGTGGCACTATTTTCAATAGCAAATACCTGGAACCAATCCAAATGCCCATCAACAATAAACTGAATAAAGAAATTGTGGCACATATACACCATGGAATACTATGCAGCCATAAAAAACGATGAGTTTGTGTCCTTTGTAGGGACATGGATGAATCTGGAAATCATTATTCTCAGCAAACTGACACAAGAACAGAAAATCAAACACCGCATGGTATCACTCATAGATGGGTGTTGAACAATTAGAACACATGGACACAGGGAGGGGAGCATCACACACTGTGGTCGTTTGGGGGGTAATAGGGGAGGGACAGCAGGGGGAGGGGAGGGTGGAGAGGGATAACATGGGGAGAAATACCAGATATAGGTGATGGGGGGAGGAAGGCAGCAAACTACCTTGTCATGTATGTACCTGTGCAACAATCCTGCATAATCTGCACATGTACCCCAGAACCTAAAGTACAATAAAAAATAAAATTATAAACAACTCCAAGTGTCATTTTGGGGAGTTCCCAGGAAAGAAATGAAAAATTTTTCATGAGGCGTGAACTCATCACGTCTACAGAAATAAAGCTACCAAGAGAAAACGTTTTTTTGTAGTCATATAGATTCTATAACATAAAATTATTTTTGTAGAAATCAATTGTTTTCATTTGTTTATTTAATTTCCTGTATTTGCTACTAACATTTTGTTTTACTGCCAAGTTTGGAAAGGCCACAGACTGTATCAGAGTACAGCAGTGAAGGGCATGGTTTCTGAAAGAGTGACAGCCTGGCTTTGTATTGTAGTTGCTCCCTTACTAGCTTTTTCATCTTGGTCGTTACATAATCTCTACAAGCTTCATTTATAAAATGGGAATAATAATTTTATTTATCTCACAAACTGAAAGTTTGAGAAAGTTGAAAGAAAAATTAAAGTTTATTTTAGAAAGCAGTTAGCATAGAATAAAGTATAACACAAGGTAAGTAAGTTTATTTCTATTGTCAGTTATCTATTTCTTTTCTTCTTTTTCTTTTTTTTTTTTTTTTTTCCTGAGACGGAGTCTCGCTCTGTAGCCCAGGCTGCAGTGCAGTGGTGCGATCTCAGCTCACTGCAACCTCCGCCTTCTGGGTCCTGGTTCAAGCAATTCTCCTACCTCAGTTTCCCAAGTAGCTGGGATTACAGGCATGAGCCACCATGCCCAGCTAATTTTTGTATTTTTTAGTAGAGATGGGGTCTCCCCATGTTGTCTAGTCTGGTCTTGAACTCCTGACCTTGTGATCCCCCCACTTCATCCTCCCAAAGTGCTAGGATTACAGGTGTGAGCCACTGCACCCGTCCTAGAAGTTCTTAATTTATAATAATAGTCTATGTTCAACTCAGAAGTTAGGGTAAAGTTCCCTGTGGGTGTACCTTCTGGTGCTACAGAGAAGAGTGTCTTTCCTTCAAAGGTCCTCAGCAGTGCTAGCAACTGCACACATCCTGGCTACTCCACTGATAGATACTCAGTGTACTCCACATCATGTCAGCAGGGTGCAGGGGAACTAAAGAAACAGTGCTGCTTCTGGAGAAAGCTCTGTAATTGACAGAGTGAAGCCTCTATAGCCCTATTAAAATTATGTCTTTACAAAATAATTCAGAATTTTCACCAACCATAACTTACATGAATTAGTGTTATCCCATTTTAATAACATTTAAATAGGTAAACATTTCAACTTAACTTATTTATTTTATTTAAAGATATTTATTAGTAATAAAATATTTTATATTAATAATACTAGCATAGTATTTAGATATACATAAGTAAGTTCATGCTATCCAAACAACTGGAAATTTAAAAATAATCCTCAGTCACTATTATCATTATAATGCAGTAAAGCAAACAAAAGCTTGAAGCAATTTTTTTTCAATTTTGTCTACTAGGATTTATAACTATTGAGGAAATTATTACTTCCAAATAAAAGTCCAAAGCATTTTTGACAGTGAAAACAGAGAAAAGCCAAAGTTGCCTCGCTTTAATCTGTGTGTACTCTTGCTGAACCTAATCCTTTTAAGAACTAAAGTTTTTATAATAGCTAAGTAATTTAAAGTTTCCAACAATGAAAGCACTTCTGTTTAGTGTCAGTGATGTATATTCTTGATATATTGTATATTTTAATAACAAAAAGCTAGTGATTGCCCATGCATAATAAATGGCTGAAAATATGAACACATACTTTTAGTAATAACCATGAATTCACTGTGATATATTTGGCCTACTATAATATATGGTTATAATAAACTTTTGTCCAAAAGTATGTATATAGTGTTTTTGATTCTTATTTGACCTACAGAAATTTTTCAAAATCAAAATTATGACACAGAACTTCATAGTTCAGATCTGTTTTTTAAATGACAGAAGCTCTAATAATCTTGAGAGTTTTGAACACCAGAGTTCAAATTTCTGAATTGTACCTTTTACTCGTTAAGACTCTTTATGGATGAGTAGCTATCGGTTATGGATGTTAACTGACGCATACAACACTGCTAGTAACACAGAACTTAAAAGATTTGAGTGGTCTTCTTGAAAAATACCACTGGGTAGCATAAGTTTCAGTGCAAATTGCCATGTCCTTAAAAACTCTAAAAATGCTATGGGGAAAGAATAAAGACAATTTACAGCATATAAAGGTGGGCTGTATTGGAAAGGCAGGTGCTACTAAACCAATAGCATATACACTGGTTTCTATTTAACCAATAAAATGTAATTATTCCATGTAAACATTTATAATCAACATGGACCCTACTCAGCAAAATTAGATCAACTACAGTAATTGAAAATCTATGAACAATGGCATCTCTGAGAAAATATTTCAGTGGAAAAAGATGGTGATTTCCACATATGAAGAAGGAATAGGGTTGGTAATGAACCATGAAGTTCTGTGAATAATGAAACTTTATCACTAGAATGGTGATTTAGAAATGCCAATCCAGAAGCAGTGAATATTTAATTAATTATCAGTAACTCTGTTATTCAATAACACACTGCAGTATTTGTGGCAGTGATATGCAATCTACGGTTTCTCTATAAATATGAATGAATAAGAATGGAATCGAAGAAAAGATACTGAAATTGGGGTCCAAAAGTCTAGATTTAAGTTCAGTATCTGTGACCTTAGGGTACTAATAACACTGAGCTCAATTTCCTTAACTGTAAAAACGGGGTTACATTTCCTAAAGTCTCTACTATATAGAATTGTTATTAGGGCAAAAATAACTATTGCTTGTAAAATCAAGCAATTTAAAGTTGTAAACTTTAAAGCATTTCATAAAGAAGAGACAATTACTAAATAAATAGCATGAATGACTGGTTATCATATAATGATTATCTTTAAGTAATTTTTATATCCAGATATCATAAACAGAAAGAAGAATCATAGTTGGTAATTTAAAATACAATTAAATGTAAAAGTATTACACAGTCTTCTTTAAATTTTAATATACCTTTGCCTCGAATTTTAAAGTGTACCTAAAAAACTTGAAGGAACAGGCTAAGATAAAAAATATATTGATTAATAAACAAATTATTGAAAAGTACAGATGAATTTCATCATTTTGACCTTGAGTAAAAAGTCATTGAGAAATATCACCACTGCACTAATACATTTAGCAGTGCAAGAAGACAATGTCCCTCATACTTTATCATGCATCACTGAACTGTAACAAACGCTGACAGTTAGAGAGCATATCTCTAAACATTATGACACCATCTTAGTGACAGCTAAAGAAGAACACTGAATACAATCATTGTTTCATATTTACTAGAACAGGCATGGCTAGAAAATATAAAATAAATTGATTTAAAGCATATGGATAAACAGCTTTAATTCTGGCACTGTAGGAATAAAAATGGTGGGTGCATTTGTTTAGTCTTTTACCACCAGCAAATTATTTTCAAGTCTTATGTATAATACTGTCATAGAAATATCTCTTTCAAAAGTAGTGTTCAATAACCTTGCCCCATTACAAAGCAATTCATGACAAAGATCTTTTGCAGCAGCAATAATATTTGCATAATAATTGCAAGCACAGAAGAAAAGACTGAATTGCTACAACTGTATTCCAAGAGTTTTCTTTTTCATAAATTAAATTTTCCCAAAAAGCTCTTCAAAAACTCACTATTTCTGAAATTTGTTACTTAAACATTCACTTTTAATGGGATATAATATTTTTGTGTTGTACCTTGAAAATGAAAAGCAGATAAGACTACTTCTTAATGAACATTTTTGATTGAATATGTTGAACAAGAAGGGATATATTTTCAATGTAACAATAAATTCAGCATGCAGCTCCCATTAACAGCTTTGGCAGCTGTGCATTTTTTTCTATGACTGTGTTGCTGAAAATGTACATTTCTAGAATCAAATATGCAGAATCTAATATGTGTACAATTGCTATCTGAACTTTTGCCTCTCAATTAAAGGGTCTATGTGAAAAAATATTTGCAAATTATACAACAGTGTACATTTGCAAAATAATCCAAATCATCCCTAATACATTTCAATGTATTTCAGAACAATGTTAGAAAATGAATCTTGGACTTTGGATACGTAGAATAAACTTAGATAAAAACATCCTGAATGTTTATGGCCAGGCGCAGTGGCTCATGCCTGTAATCCCAGCACTTCGGGAGGCCGAGGCAGGAGGATCACCAAGTCAAGAGATCGAGACCATCCTGGCCAACATGGTGAAATCCTGTCTCTACTAAAAATACAAAAATTATCCAGGCATTGTGGCGTGTGCCTATAGTCCCAGCTACTCAAGAGGCTGAGGCAGGAGAATTGCTTGAATCTGGGAGGTGGAGGCTGTAGTGAGCCAAGATTGCACCATTACACTCCAGCCTGGGTGACAGAGTGAGACTCCATCTCAAAAGAGAAATACCCTTAACGTTCTTCTTTTTCTCCCTATCCACACATTTTTTGCTCATTATTTATGCAGATTTCTTACTGATACTGTAAAGATCATCTCATTCACATTTTTATTTACAAAAGCTAAATGATATAGTAACTCAGTCTACAGGAATTAGGATTACAAATGTTGGAAATACTTAGCATAGATAAACAGATTCAATTATTATTATTATCATTATTATTATTGAGACTGGTTGCACTCTGTTGACCAGGTGAATACCAGGTGCAATCATGGCTCAAATATTTTGATGAATGGGACTCACTGATATTTTGTCTATGCATTTCTGCATATACCTACTAAAAGGCACATGTCTATGTAATTATTCACTGTTGAATAATAAAATACGCTGAAATACAAAATGATCTTCGATTTACAGTGATGTTATTTCCCAATAAACTTGCTGTAAATTGAAAATATTTAAAGTGAAATATGTTTAATTCTCTCATAAACCCATTGTAAAGTCAAACAATCAGAAATCAAACCATCATAAGTCAGAGGTATATGTATAAATATGAAAATAAATGTAAGTAATCTATGCAAAGATGTATTATTAAAAGATATATGCTAATTATAGTTACATAAATTTCTATTATTAGTTGTCATGTTTGCACATTCCTCAAGAAGTAAGCTTATATCATCATCAAGATCTAGCATATTATTTGTAAGTAAGAAAGACAAATTTCTACCATCAGATGGAGAAGGAAACCAAAAATCCTGCTCCGTTTCCAGGGATGAGAACCAACTGTTCCTGGTGAACAAAAGACGATAGCAACATTGAACCTAGAAAAACGTTGGCAGTAAAGGTATTGTAAGGAGATAATAACTGTAGCAAAAAACATTTAAACTGATGTATGTTTATAAACAGTATAAAAATGACACTATATATATATATATATATATATATAAATATTTGGTAAAGAGTTGTCATGCATAATTAGCCATCTTCTAATATGTCCCTCATGTTATTTTACATTAAAGGTTATTATTTTAAATAACAAAAAATGTTACAATCCTCCATTATTTAGGATCTATGTAAAGTTCACAATTTATATATATATCTTTGGTAATATATATTTCAAGTACTCATTTAAGAAAGAATTGCAAATATAAAAATCAAGCAACATGAGATCTCCACATCTGGCCTTAATTGAGTAACGGAGATCAGGTTTAAGCTCCCGCCATAAATAACTAGAAAAGTGAACAGAATCTATGAAAGGCTTGCTTCTGGGTATTGGGTAATAAATAGAGCAGCAAAGTGATTCTTTAGAGAAGGGAAACAAATAAAGTGAGTCAACAGTCGCCCTGGTTGTCTGTCTAGTAGCATAGCATAGCTATGCTGTACTATGTAGGAAGGGGATGTAGGAAGGGGATCCTAAATGGGAACTGACTTAAGGAGTAAAAGGTCTAAGTTCTGAGAGGCTAAGTTGTAGGGGGTCAATCAGAAGAGGAGGAATATATGCTGAAAAAGAGTTTCAAATATCTTTTTGAATTTTTACCGAATACTAAAAGGCACAAGGGCAGACAAAGGGTGACCAAAAAATGGTGACTTGCACAGTTTCTGAGCTCAGAAAGGGCTGGAAAACAGTTGAGCTCCAACTAGCCAGAGTGGAGTCTCTGATAGTTATTCAGAGTACTTGGCAGAAAATACAAAAAGGACATACCTTAATAGCAGGGTAAATTCTAGGAAAAAAGGACAGTCAGGCTTTTCTATTATAATAAATTTCAAAAATAAGCCTCAAAAGAACTAAACCTAATCACAAGTAACTGTCTACCAGAACAAAACTGAATGCTTAATAAAAATACAACCAAATTCATACACTCAATAATGTAAATTTTAAAAATAATGTAAAAATATACAATGTCTTGGATCAAATAAGTTTCTTAGGTCAAGAAGCAGGAAATTGACTACAATGAGGGACAAATAAGTCAGTAAAAAAAAATAGACCCAGAAATGACAACTAAAAAAAATAACATATTATATGCAGATGAACAGATATAAGATAGCAGACATTTTTCAAAAGAAACTAGACAAAGATGAAAAAGAAAAGACATTTTTAAGGGCCTCAAAGAGGTCCATCTAGAATTCTACAATCAGTAAAAAAAAATCTTTGACAATTTAAGGCAAAATAAAAAATTTTCCAAATTAAGTGGAAAGAATCTGCCTATCTGAAGTAATGAAAACATTAAAAATTTTTTTCAAGAGTAAAGAAAATGATACTAGCTGAAACCTTAAATCTAGACAAAGCAATGGAGAGCAATGGATGGGGTAAATACTTAGATAAATATCAAAACTTTTTCATCTCAAAATTTCATTTGAATGAGGTTTGACGCCTGTTTATTATGATGCTTATAAAATATGTATAAGTTAAATGTATGACACAATAGTATAAGATATAGGTGGGGGAAATAAATTGTCAGAAGTTGAATAAATTGAAATTAAAATTTAAAAGTCTTGAAATTTTATAATATAATTTGATTGTAGATTGTTGCGATATAACAATAAATATGTGTCTGATTTCTGCCCCCATAAAACTCTTGTAATTTTTTTAAGTAATATGGGTACTAGGAGCATCATTTGCTCTGTTTGGTCTTTGACTCCAGTTCCTAAAACAGCTTCTAAAATCCTTAAAATTTCCTTATTGATTAGGTAACAGGAGTGTCTTATTGTAAAGCTCCTAAATCCCTTGGAATTTCCAAGGTGATATTAGCATCTTTTGTTCTAGTGAAGTAATTCTTGGTGGGCTTTTGGATAACTTCAGGAGGGCTGGTCATGAGAAGGACTAATTCATCATTAGAAGACTGGAATTTTCAGGCCCATTCCCTATCCTCCAGGGAGCGGAGCAGAGCTTGACATTGAGTTAATTCATTATGCCTATAAAACAAAACCTCTATTAAATCTCAAAACTACAGTTTAGAGCTTGCAGGTTGGCCAACATCCACATGCTGGGAGAGTGGCACACCTCCACTACATGGAGACAGAAGCTACTCTACTTAGGAACTTTTCAGACATGGACCTATGTACCTTTTCATCTGGCTGTTGATTTGTGTCTGTTTTAATATCTCTTATAACAAACCAGTAAATTTAAGTAAAGTGTATCCCTGAGTTACGTGAGTCATTCTAGCAAACTATCAATGATACAAAGGGACTACAGTAAGCCCCAATTTACAGCCACTAACTCTGAGTAGTTAGTGTCAGAACTGAGTTAGTGTATATAACACCAAGTTGGTGTCCAGAGAGTTGAAGAGTCCGTTAGCATAAACTACAGAACTCCAAACATTTAGTGTCAGAAGTACTGTGAGTAAAGAAACAGTTTTCCTTTTACTTCATTCATTCATTCATTCATTTATTCATTCATTCATCCATCCATTCATTTGAGACTAAGTTTCGCTTTTTTACTCAGGCTAGAGTGAGATGGCATGATCTCAGCTCACTGCAACCTCCGCCCCCTGGGTTAAAGCAATTCTCCCACCTCAGCCTCCCAAGTAGGTGGGATTACAGGTGCTCACCACCACGCGCAGCTAATTTTTGTATTTTTAGTAGAGAAAGGGTTTCACCATGTTGGCCAGGCTGATCTTGAACTCCTGACCTCAGGTAATCCACCTGCCTCAGGCTCCCAAAGTGCTAGGATTACAGGCATCAGCCAGCATGCCAGGCCTCCTTTTACTTAAATAAGTTCAAAAGGCATATTGTAAACTCTAGAGACATTGTCAAAAAGAAAAGTAGATCTAATAAGACAATAGAAAAAAATCCAAAAAGTACTCAATTAGCCTGAAAAAAGGAAGAAAATGAGGAAAAAGTAAACAATGAAAATATAAAGAAAAAATCCAGATGGGAGACAAACATGAAAAATATGTAGTCTAAACACTGCAATTAGAAATGCAGGAAGATATTACTGTGCTGGAATAACAAAAGAGATACAACTATATGCTCTCCACAAGAAACTACTTTTAAATTAAATAAACAGACACAGTAGGAAAAAACAAAAATGATACAGCATGCAAATATCAAGCATAAAAAGCTAGCTGGCTTCACTAATATCATAAAAATAGACTTCAGAACATCACCTAATACTAGGAATCCAAAGGGATATTCATCACAATAGATGTCAAATCATAAACCAAGTCATATCAATCCTAAAGCTGCATGTACCCAATAATAAAACTTCAAGTATATGAAGCAAAACTGACAGAACTGAAAGGAGCAACAGATACATCCACAATTATAATTGGATGTTTCAATATTTCTCTTTGTCAAATAACAGAATAAGTAGACAGAACATAAGCCAGAATATAGAAGACATGAAACTACAAGCACACATTGTCTAACCTAATTGACATTACTACAATAATTAACCCAATAATTGCAAAATTTTCTAAAATATATGAAACATGCATGAATGTAGATCATATCCTGAGCCATAAAACAAGTCTCCAATATCACTGCAATGATATGTATATAGTCTATATATGTGGTCCACATATGTGGTCTGACTAATACAGAATTGATCAGAATTCAATAGCAGAAATATATTTGGGAAACAATGTCAAATATTTGGAAATTATACGAAATATTTTTATTTTATTTTTTAATTGTTTTAAGGTGTTATGTTTTTAATTTTTTCTATTATGCTTTAAGTTCTGGGGTACATGTGCAGATCATGCAGGTTTGTTACATAGGTATACATGTGCCATGGTGGTGGTTTGCTTCATCGACATTAGGTATTTCTCCTAATGCTATCCCTCCCCAATCCCCCTACCCCTGCTATTCTTCCCCTAGCCCCCCAACCCCCCAGATCCCAGTGTGCGATGTTCCCCTCCCTGTGTCCATGTGTTCTCATTGTTCAACACCCACTTATGAGTGAGAACATGTGGTGTTTGGTTTGCTGTTCTTGTGTCAGTTTGCTGAGAATGATGGTTTCCAGTTTCATTCATGTCCCTGCAGGACATAGGCATGGGCAAGGACTTCATAACTAAAACACCAGAAGCATTGGCAACAAAAGCCAAAATAGACAAATGAGATCTAATTAAACTTAAGAGCTTCTGCACAGCAAAATAAACTATCGATAGAGTGAACCAGCAACCAACAGAATGAGAAAAACTTTTTACAATCAACCCATCTGACAAAGGGCTACTATCCAATATATGGAAAACTTAAACAAATTTACAAGAAGAAAAAAACAAACAACCCCATCAAAAAGTGGGCAAAGGATATGAACAGACACTTTTCAAAAGAAGGCATTAATGTAGCCAACAAACATATGAAAGAAAGCTCATCATCACTCCTCATTAGAGAAATGCAAATCAAAACCACTTTGAGATACCACCTCACACCAGTTAGAATGGCGATTATTAAAAAATCAGGAGACAGCATATGCTGGAAAGGATGTGGAGAAATAGGAATGCTTTTACACTGTTGCCGGGAGTGTAAATTAATTCAACCATTGTGGAAGACAGTGTGGGGATTCCTCAAGAATATAGAAATAGAAATACCATTTGACCTAGCAATCCCATTACTGGATATATAACCACAGGGTTATAAATCATTCTATTATAAAGACACATGCACACGTATGTTCACTGTGGCACTATTTACAATAGCAAAGACTTGGAAGGAACCCAAATGTCCATCAATGATAGACTGGATAAAGAAAATGTGGAACATATACACCATGCAGTACTATGCAGCCATACAAAATATTTTTAAGTAACACATGAGCCAAACAAGAAATTAAAAGGGCAAATATAACTTATTTTGAAATCAATAAAAATGATAATGTAACATATCAAAATCGTGAGATGCTATAAAAGCAGAAAAAGAGCAGATTGTAGGAAATTCAATGTGGAAAGGATAATTTTTCAGACAATGGTTCTGGAACATGTGGATACCCATACAAAGCAAAAATAAAAAATAAAAATCCTCAATCCTTACCTTATACAAGACTCTGAAATTAACTTGAACTAATGATAGACTCAAATATAAAAGCTAAAACCACAAATTGTTAGAAAAAGACTGGCAGAGACATTTTTGTAACATCAAGTAGACATTTCCTTAAGTAAAACAAAGAAACACAAACCAAAGAACACAATTTTATCAAATTCATCAAAATTAAAACATCTGCACTTTCAAAGGTAGTAAAAATTTACAAAGTGAGCTTACAGACCTCGGGAAAATATTTGCATTGCATAAAACTGACAAAGGATTTGTAACCAATAACATATTATATAAGAACTCTTTATATCTCAATGATAAGAATAATTTTTTAATTTTATAAATGAGCAAAATTTGAAGATACACATGACAAAACATAAACACATGAAAAGATGTTCAGTATCATTAGCCAACAAAAACTGAAAATTATAACCATGAGATACTAGATTACTAGAAGAGTTACAATGAAAAATACTGAGAATACTACATGCTGGCAAGGATGCTGAGAAACTGGAGCTCTCACATGTAATAGATTAAATGTGATATTTTACAATCCTTTTGGAAGACAGGTTGGCATTTTCTAATAAAATCAAACACATATTTACAGTAAAATCCAAAAATTCTACTATTAGGCATTTACACGAGTTAAATTTTAAAAATTTCACAAAAGCTTCTAAAAAATATTCATTAACAGTTTTGGAACAGAACTTAGTGAAATAAAGGAATAAAGTGGCATAATACATAAAATTACTGATATATCTCTATATTGTTAAGGTGGGTCAAAGAAGGAAGACAGGAAAAAAAAACACATGCTGCATGATTCTATTTAAATGAAACTCTGGGAAAGACAAAATAAAATCCTTAGTGATAGAAAGCACAAAAGAATTGTTGCCTGGGGTGGAAATGGGAGTGAGGAGTGGGTGGAAATGGGAATGAGGTGTGAATGAAAAGGATCATGAGGGAACTTTTTGAGATTATGGAAGTGTTCTTTATCTCAATTTTGTGTGGTGGCTATTTGGATACTTTTGTCCAAATTCATTAAGCTGGACAGTTAAAATCAGTTACTTTATTATACATAAGTTATATTTTTATAATACTGATTTTTTAAATTAGTACATTGCTATAGAGTGACAGTTTTCATAGTGTAGGCAATAGGTGATGGGGAGTTCTAAAAAATATTTTTTAGCATACAACTAAGTCAAGAATATTTTAATAGTCATTCCAAGTTGCCATTTCCCTTCTGCACAGTACTGATATTTGCAATGATAGAAAAGAGCAATGATGGGTAAAACTGCTGGAACCTTAGCACAAATGAAAGCAGTGTTAGCAAATTACTAGCAGTCATTCAATTTTTCACTGCCAACCCCTTGTGAACAACAACAACAACAACAAATCCAGGTTTACTTTACTTTAAAATATCCTTGATGCATCAGTAAAATTATTAATTTTATTAAATCTTCACTCAAGTACACACAATGGAAAGTACAAATATAGCACTTCTGTAACTAAGTGTCTCCTGGAAATGCACTTATGAGATTGAGTTGGATGTTGATCTAGCTGCCTTTATCATGAAGCACCATTTTTAGCTAAAAACACAAGTGACACATAAACTATTCCCACCAGATATTTTACAGACATTTTCACAAAAATGATTAAAATCTGTCTCTTGAAGGAAAATAACTGACTGTATTTGTTGACAATGATAAAAGGAGGGTCAAGCAAAAATCATTGCTTGGGAAAAATTTTACAGTACACTGTGAGCTTGATAGCTTTCCAATACAGTATTTAGAGCTTGTTCTTATTATATTGGTGGTGATTTCTTGAAATGAAATGGGTCAATATTCAGAAGACCTGCATAACTCAGTGAATCAATATTTTCCAGAGGACCAATGCATGATGTTACTAAATCATGCATGTATACAAAAAATATTGAAACCAACTTCAAGAAATTACCACTTGTCAACTTTCAATAAAGTATAAAAAGTATCCACAACTACGGGCAAATACTTTTAAAATACTCCTCTCTTTTCTAACTATGTGTCTGTGTGAGGCTGGATTTTCTTCATACACCTCTACCCGACGATCATATTAAAACAGATAAAATGTGAGAAACGGGGGCATGAGAATGTAGCTGTCTTCTGTTGAACCAGGTATTAAAGAAACTTGGAAAGAGTGAAAACATGCCACTCTTCTCCCTGTGTGTTTTTTTTTTAATATAGTGACTTTTATTAAAAATATGTCATTTATTATAACAGATCTGGGTTTTTCATTGTTTTAAAAATAATTTTAAAATAAATAATGTAAAATCTTTTCAATTTAAATTTCTAAAGTAGTGAACGTCTATAGTTATATCCTCAGACTGGGCATTCTGAGAGCTCCTACACAGAATAAAGCGATACTGCTGTTAACATGCTGATGCTATTGCTTATTGCTTTTCTGGGCTTGCTCTTATCTTGCTTCTACATTTCTCCATTCCTCACCTACCATGCAACAATTACTTCACTAGTCACCTCTAGTTAACTTACCATGTTTAAATTAGGTCTATTGTTCTTATGTCTTAACAATTTTTTTTTTTAACAGCAGCTGACTATCTGGATCCGTATGTGAAGTTTTTAAAAATTTTAAAATCCTGTTTAGGCCACAAAAAAATCTATATATCTCAAGTTTAGAAGTTCAGTTACATAAACACACCTCAATTTACTACAGAAATGAACAACAATGTTGTTGAAAATGTCTTAATTTAAATAGCTCACATAGAGGCCAGGTGAGGTAGCACACGCCCGTAATCCCAGTACTCTGGGTGGCCAAGGCAGGTGGATCACGTGAGGTCCAGTCTGGCCAACATGGTGAAACCCCATCTCTACTAAAAAATACAAAAATTAGCTAAGCGTCGTGGTGGGCGCCTGTAACGGAGAATCACTTGACCCAGCATGCAGAGGTTGCAGTGAGCTGAGATCCCCAAACTGCACGCCAGCCTGGGTGATAGAGCGGGAGTCCATCTCAACAACAACAACAAAAAATGAGCTTGCATAAATGAAGTGTTCTGGGTGATGTTTACAAAGTTTTTTATAATATTTTATAATTAAAACTTTATCATAATGAACCCAAATTTGTATTCAATTGCCATTTTAATTCACACAACAGATAAATATTTAGTGAATCTAAAAATACAATTTTCTAAAATTGTTCATCATAGATAAGCAGGTACATGGATAGACATTACTGTATATTACATTTACTTCATTTCTCAGACTTTCATAAAGCTAAGAATTTGGTGTAATTATGAATAAATTATAATTTTAACTAGTTTTAAAATTTACATATGAATATTTGTGTTACAGAACTTATATGATTCACTAGAACCTTGAATCATTTTGGTAACACTAAAAAGAAGAACTAATTTCATCTCTCTATTGAGGAAAACATTTTAGTAAACATAGAAAAAAATTATTACCTGCCATTTAAAATAATTTAATGATGTACCCTTTGGAGTAAATACAATCATTTTGCCAGACTAAACTAGAAGAAACTAATTTAGGAGTGAAATATTTTGTCAAATGTGATCTGTGAATATCAAAGGAAATTAGCAATACAGTGAAGAATTTTTTTTTTTTTTTTTGAGACGGAGTTTCGCTCTTGTTACCCAGGCTGGAGTGCAATGGCACGATCTCGGCTCACCGCAGCCTCTGCCTCCTGGGTTCAAGCAATTCTCCTGCCTCAGCCTCCCGAGTAGCTGGGACTACAAGCACGTGCCACCATGCCCAGCTAATTTTTGTATTTTTAGTAGAGACGGGGTTTCACCTTGTTGACCAGGATGGTCTCGATCTCTTGACCTCGTGATCCACCCGCCTCGGCCTCCCAAAGTGCTGGGATTACAGGCGTGAGCCACCGCGCCCGGCCAGTGAAGAATTTTTTTTAACCGTTTTTGTCCTTTATGGTTATTGTCAACCAAAATAAGAAATAAATGTAATGTTATAAATCAATTATTGTAACAAGAAATTTCAGTTGATTTTTAGGATATAAATAATTAGTCCTATTTAATAAAGATTGATGTCTCCAATTTATAAATAATATTCTTAAACTAATATTCTTAATAATAAAAGAATTTATAACAATAACTAATAAACACTTTACCTTAAGGCTTAACAAAGTACATTTTTACATACAATCTTCCCATAGTCTATCATGTTAAATGTCAATTCATCTGACTGTCACGTGTTTCCAGTACTGTCCTAGCTCTACCTTTTAGCCAGTTCCAACTAAACACCCACTTCAGCTCACTGATATTTGGCCATTTTCCCTATTGTAAGATCTCAGGGGAAACTGCTAAGAAAAAAGCACGAAGACCTTCCTTTCCATTTGTGAATATTTTTACTTGTTCATGATAATCCATGAACATCACTGTATTTACCATAAGTTGAAAATTGTTTGTAGTCATATATTTATTTAAATAACAACTTATGCCAATTGATTCAAATGAGAATAATGATGAGGTGGATGTGATGACTCACACCTGTAAACCCAGCACTTTGGGAGGCCACAATGGCAGATAATAGGAGGTCAGGAGTTCCAGACCAGCCTGTCCAACATGGTGAAAGCCTGAATCTTCTAAAAACATAAATATTAGCTGGGTGTGGTGGCAAGCACCTGTAATCCCAGCTACTTGGGAGGCTGAGGCAGGAGAATCACTTGAACCTGGGAGGCAGAGGTTGCAGTAAGCCAAGATCATGTCATCGCACTCCTGCCTGGGCAACAAGAACAAACTCCATCTCAAAAAAAAAAAAAGAATACTGGCATAATTCAAACACCAACACAATATAAATACAAACGATTATATAGCTTTTACTAATAGCACTTATTCTAGCTCATATCTGTTTTCTAGTTATGAAACCACAGAGATGAAAACTTGGAACATATCTTTAAAAACAGTGTCATCTTTTGACTTGAGATGACGTAGTTATGATTGGTGATTGTCTGATATATCAGTGAAATTCTCAGCCAATTCAAGCAATTTCACAGTAAGTATACTGACCTTTTGACTTTAAGTTCTAATTATTAATCACTAATGCTTCATTATAATTAATTTTAACCTTTCAAATTGAGAGCAAATTGCAACATTTCAGGTGAAGAATAAACAATCCATAAAATACTGAGTTGTAAATATGAAAAACTGAACACTGACATATTGCTATTTTCATGTGTAAAAACATTCAAATGAATCAAGTATTATTGTGACACTCAAATATTAAAAAGAAAAGACAATAAATAGATCCAGCCACTCAAATATGTGGGAGTGTAATATATAAGCAAAAAAAGGAAATGAAAAATGCCTGTTTATTTTTTCTTGTTATACAATTAAGCTCTTAACTATTGCCTTAATAAATTTAACATATTAACCAAAAAGTTTAAATCTAAAATAAATTACCACAAAGTGAACGCACAGTAGCTTTTAATAATTATTTTCACTAGTTAATATATAATTACAAATTTCATGGCAGTCTATATTCAGAGTAGAAATATAATTCATGTGTACTTGATATTTTCCAGTTGAAAACTAGTAGGTTTATGTAGATTATATCAGTGTCTCACACTTGAACCCTTCTAAAGCTAAAAAGAAGTAAGGTAAAAGGGAAAGAAGGAAAAGGAAATGAAGGAAGAAAGGAAGGGAGGGAGAAAGGAAAAAAATTCAAACACCCAAAGTAACCCAGAGATGACTTTAACTAAAACGTCAGAACATCATTCATTTTGGACAGGCCTATGAGTGGGAGGAGACTTAGTGGATCTTCTGTGGTGCCAGTAAGTTTCTGTTTCTTTACATGAATGTTTATGGATAATGGTTACACAAGAGTGCCCACTCTGTGAAAATTTATCAGCTATATATTTTTGATTTGTTTACTATTCTGTATGCAAATTTTACCTCAATAGAAAGTTTAATGAAAAACTTATGACTACAGACTTGAAAAGAAGGCTCAAGAAGGATGTTGTATAACTCTAAGAGCTCTGTTTGAGCTGGAACCACAAACCACCTGCGGATCTCTTTGGAGACCTACAGAATTTAGTTATAATAGTGTTACTGACCTGGAGCAGTGGCTCACGTCTGTAATTCCAGCACTTTGGGAGGCCGAGGCGGATGGATCACTTGAGGTCAGGACTTTAAGACCAGCCTGGCCAACATGAGGAAACCCCATCTCCACTAAAAATAAAAAAATTAGCCAGGTGGTGGTGCACACCTGTAATCCCTGCTACTCAGGAGGCTGAAGCAGGAGAATCGCTTGAACCCAGGAGGCAGAGGTTGCAGTAAGCCATGATCACGCTATTGTACTCTAGCCTGGGTGACAGCAAGACACAGTCTCAAACAAAACAAAACAAAACAAGTATTACTGAAGAATTATTTTCTTATGCTAGAGTTCCTCATTAGGATATGCAAAGTAAGACCCACCCATATTCACACTATACCTAATTCACATTTTTCAGTCCTTCAGCAAGTTTATTAAGGCAAAGATAAAATTTCCCCCGATTAAAAAAGAAAGCTCATAAAATCTGCTAAAATTTAGCTTAAAAACACATCAATTATATAATCTGTACTATGTGAAAAATATAAAGTATCAGGTATTTATAATACAGAATTCACATATGATATCAAGTACATATGTGTATACATTATAGTACTTAGAATCTTGAAGTATTATTGCTTTTGGATATCAATGAATACCTAAGTGTTTCTACCTCTTCCAAAAAGAATTCTAAGTCACTCATAGGTATATGAAAATATAGTTTTGTTTCTTCTGAATCAATAAAAGAAATATGAAATATGTCACAGCTGATATAAATAGATCAAATATAAAGATATCTGAAATCCTACTGACCAAATATGTTTTAGAGTTTATTTTCTATCAAGGTACGAAACCCATCTCTCTTGGGTCATTTAAATAGATTAAATAAAGTATACATATTTGGAAGAAAATAACTGTTTACTACCTGGAAAAAAAATAAGACAATTAATTAAATTTCCATTTTAAAAGAAGATAATGATAATAAGTATAAACAAAATTTTTATTTAAACAACAAAAGTACCCACTTGACAACCATCTCAGAATTATTACAAGGAAGTGTCTATATCAATTTTGCTTCAAAGCAAATTTTAGATATAATTGTTCAATTATATCATTAAAATAGAGATGTAATTTGAGTGTTTATAATATAGTATTAATTGAAAAACTACTATAATTTCCACATATACAATGATTCTAACAATGTATTATGAGGTACATACATGTAAGTGCAGGCATTTATGGCAAAGTAATGAAATAAAGAGTCCAGTTTCATTCTTCTCTATGTGGACATACGGTTTTCTCAGCACCAACTAGTGAAGAGACTGTCCTTTCCCCCACTGTGTGTTCTTGCCACCTTTGCCAAAGATCAGTTGACCACAGATGTGCAGATTTACTTCTGAGATCTCCATTCTGTTCCATTGGTCTATATGTCTGCTTTTGTGACAATATCATAATGTTTTAATTGTAGTTTTGTACAGATTTTGGGATTATGACATGAGATGCCTTCAGCTTTGTTCTTTTTGCTCAAGATTGCTTTGGCTATTTAGCATCTTTTGTGGTGATTAGGTCATGAGGCCCCTGTCCTCCTAAATGGATTGATGTGGATATCAAGGAAATGGGCTAGTTGTCATGAGAATGGGCTTATTTTTTTTTTAATATATATACTTTTATTGCATTTTAAGTTTGGGGGTACATGTGAAGAACATGCAAGATTGTTACATAGGTACACACATGGCAGTGTGATTTGCTGCCTTCCTCCCCATCACCTGTATCTGTTATTTCTCCCCATGCTATCCCTCCCCAACTCCCCACCCCCTGCTGTCTCTCCCCTTTTT
>PVKV010010093.1:0-77489 GCA_004027835.1 Alouatta palliata
TGGTGATGGTGATGGTGAGGGTGGTGGTGATGGTGATGGTGATGATGACTATAGTAACAGCATTCGTGGTGACAGTGATGGCAATGATGATAGAAATGGTTTTGATGGTGACGGCAGTGCTAATGATGATGATAGTGATGACATTCATAATGATGGTGATGGCGATGGTGATTATATGCAATGGTGTTGGTGTCGGTGGTGATGGTGATGGTAAGAATGATGATCATGGTAGTGGCGTTCATGGTGACAGTGATGGTGATGATGGTGGGAATGGTGATGATGGCGATGGTGACGATGCTGATGACAGTAACAGTGTTGATGTTGATAGCTGTGATGGTGATGATGATAGTACTGGTGATGATGACAAGGATGGGAATGACAGTGATGGTGGCACTAATAATGACAACTGCGCTGATGAGCCCTGGTCAGGCAGTGTGCTAAATGCTTACTATTCTCATTTAATCCTCACAACTACCCTCTGAGGCAGGCACCACTAACAGAGTCACTGCATGGATGAAGAAAGCAAAGCCACTGAGTCGCATGGCTGTGGACGCAGGCTGGATTGGGGATTGACACCTTCTGTCTGATGCCAGAGGCGGGGCTCGCAGCAGCTCTTTCCTTCCCACCTGCGGAAGTTGTCCAGCCTCTAGCTAGCTCCCTGGCAGGCTGACTCCTCATCTTTGCCGTGTTTTAGTGCCTTTCATTGGAATCCCCAGCAGCCAATGCTGTACATCGGCTAATTACATGTTTCATTCTCTCATTTGCTGTTAAATATCGTCTGTAACTATCATTAGGCAAATTTACCTCCTTCATGGATTTATCCTCTCCTGAACTGCTGCACACGGCCCCTTAGGGTTTGCAGTCAACAGATCAGCCAGGGACTCATCCCGTGGAGCCCACCCTGCCTGTCCTTCTGGTCACAGCCCTTGGCAGCCCAGCCCCCATCATGATGCCATTCTCCCTATGCCGGCCCATCCTCTCGCCCACCATGCAGCCATCTTCCTTTAACAGAAGGCTGCTAGCATCACCCTTCTATAAAGCATCTTTGCTCCTTCTTGCCCTTGCTCCTGGGGGTGGCATCCCAAGTCCCAGATTTCCGTCAGCACGACCCACGTCCCCTGCAAGACCAGCGGCTAGCCTGCTAAAATCCTCATCCTTGAGGCAGGAGGCAGGAGGGCAGGAGGAGAACAGAGTGGGGCGGAGGACAGGGTCCTGGGGACACAGGCTGTGTGCCAAGCTGAGGGAGGGACCAGTGGCAGAGGAGGGTTTTTGCCAAACCGGGAGATGCCCAGCTCGCACTCGCCTGCCCCATCCTTGATACCTCTGACAAGGCCAGGCCCACACAGAAGCTCTCAGCCCCAGAGCTGCAAGCCTGCCATCACTGTACCATGGGGGAGCCCTGAGAACCCACCTCTTCCTCCTCAGGGCCCCCTTCGTCATGCTGTGCTGTCTCCCTCCCCACTGCACCTGTCCCCCAAACCTTCCCCCACTATCCCTATCACTGCTCAGGGTAAAGACATCAGTGGGATCTTCAAACTCTCACCTCCTGTCCTCAGCCTGCCCCCCGAGCCACCCCCACCAGCCATTGTTCAGTGCACTGTAGTATTTAACCAGGACGGTCTTTGCTCCCCACCTCCACAATTCCAGGCGCCTTCACCAGCTCTGAAACCTCACAAGGCAGAACGTCACCCTCTTCCTTGTCTCCCAGTCCACAGGCTCCTCCCCTCTCAAGGCATCAGGTCTTGCCCCCACTCTGCCTCCAGTTCCAGCAGGCTCCCTGTTTGCTTTCCTCGCCTGTGCTGGACCACACTTTCCCCCATGACCTGACCCAGGTCATCACCTCCTGCCTCCTGGCCTCCCATGAAGCCTTCTAGGGAAACTCAAACCCTGCTCCCATCAGAGGCCCTCTTCTCCACGCTGGCCACCAAGGAAAGTACCCACAACGGAGGGGGCCGTGGCTTTCACGGGTGATGGCTTCTGTCTCCTGTGGAGCCCTGCATCCCCCCAGACACTCTTTCTGTCCGCCTACCTCACTTTCCTGTCTAGAGTGGCAATTTAAAAATCTCTGTGTAATGTCAAATTTCCAGAAACTTCCATCTGAACCATGAAGCCAATGACATTTGCTCCTCTTCCCAGAGAAAACGTCTCTGCTCCAGGCTCAGATGCCAGCCATGCTTTTTAAAAATTGGAGTGTTCACTTCAGAACAGAAACACTGCTCAGCGCAATGAACAGAACCACCCGTGATGCATTCAGGAGAAAGCCGGCATCTCCCGGCCCCCGGCCCACCCTCCCGAGGGGACCCGGCCAGCAGCCCAGCTTGGGGCTCACACTTTGGATCTGCCACACCCCCGCAGGGGTGACTCACAGAGGCAGAGTCGCCCACAGGCCGCACATGCTGCCCTCCCGTCTTGCGTGTGGCAGCCCCAGCCTGGGCGGGAGGCAGAGCCGCTGGGTCACTGCAGTCACCCAAGAGCATCAGGAACCAGGAAGGCAGGGCAGCTCAGCCCGTCCTCCTCCTGCTCTGGGCTCCTCCCCACCCCGAGTCCCCTTGGCGAGGGCAGTGGTGGCCTGGGGTCGCCATCCCAGCAGTCTCTTCGAAGGCCTGACACCTGCACCGGCTGTGGGGACCCGGATCCCCCTGGTGCCGTGCCCTGGGCTTCTTGGACACGAGCATGTCTCAGCTTGCTGTGCGCAAACCCTCCTCTGCCGCTGGCCCCTCCCTCAGCTTAGCACACTGTACCGTGTCCCCAGGACCCTGTCCTCTGCCCCACTCTGTTCTCCCGTCCTCCTGCCTCCTGCCTCCTGCCCATCACCCTCACCCTCTGTACCGCATGCAGCCTGCTCCAGGTCCGCCTGCTTTTCCTGCCTCTGCACCCCTTGAGCTCCATTCCCAGCCTGTGTTATGGAAAGCCTCACACTTGGCCTCTCTGCGGCACTCCAGGGCTCTAGTGGCTTCTCCTCATCCAGGGCCACTGTGGCCACCCCTCAGTGCTCAGCCCTCCACCCTTCCCCCAGGTCCCCGACATCATCCTCAAGGCGAGGTTTACAAACCCCATGACAAATATTCATTAACTTCAGCCTCAGCCACCCTCTGACTTGGGGACAGTTTTTATCCCCATTTTACCGATGAGGAAGTAAGACACAGAGAGGTTAGGGCACTTGCCCAAGCTCACACAGCTGGTGAGGAAGGAGCGGGGACTTGTCTGTCTTCCCCAGGAGACTCAGTCTCCCAGAGGCGGGGTGCAGGCTCTGCCAGCCCAAGGCTATGTGCTGATGCAGAGATGCCACGTCCAGACTCCGCCACCTGTCCCACTCCACCTGTGGCAGGAGCCGAAGTCCCTTGGCCTTGGCTGTGCTCAGGTGCCTCCACTGCCCGCTCCTTCCCTGTGCAGGACAAGCCTCCAGACTATGCCTTCCCTCCCACCGCCCTTTCCCGGGACATCTCCCCCAGCCCCTCACTGTTCAGGTCTAATGCCTGCTCATCTGGGGAGCACCTCTACTCCCCTGGGTCCTGCAGGAGGGGCCAAGTGCCCTCCAGCTCTGGATGCTTCATACCATGGGCACTGGTGTGGCACCTGAGTGCCACAGCCCCCTGAGAAGCAGGTGCTGGGAGCCCTCTTGACATATGGGAACTCCCCTGGAGGCAGAGGCTCCTGGCCACCCGCACCTGGGCAGCCCCGTGGGGTAGCCTGGCTTGCACCTCCTGCTTCCTCGGGTCTCCCTGTTCCAAAGCCAGGGGGGTGCCCACCTCTGCCTCTGTACACCCCAGTGTGTGTGTGTGTGTGTGTGTGTGTGTGTGTGTGGCTGTGGGAGAGTGTGTACATACAGCTGGTTGTGTAAATCTACATGTGTGCATTGTAAATGTGTGACAGTGCCTGTGTGTGTACAGCTCTGTGTGTGCATGGGTGTGTGGAGCTACATTGTGCAAGGCTGTGTGAGTGTGCGCCCATGTGTGTAGGGCTCTGTGTGTGAAGTTGTGTTAGGTTCTGCGTGAGCATATGTGTGCTCACATGTGATTGGTCTAGCAGCCTGAGTGACCAGGTGTGAGTATTTGTGAAACACTCTGATGTGTGAGCTTGTGTGTGTGTGTGTGTGTGTGTGTGTGTGCATGCATGCCTGGCCCTGGGTGCCAGTGTGAGAGAGAGAGAGTGTGTGTGTGTGTGTGTGTGTGCACGCATGCATGCAGGTATTGTCTGGCCCTGGACACAGGACACACTCCCTGACACATTTGTCCCTGAGTCACTCACAGGATGTGAGGCAGCACACACAGTTGTCACTCCTCCAGGGTGCTGGGTGGGCCTGTGTCTCTGCCTCCAGGGTCCCCGTGTGCAGCACAGCCTGGGCACAGAAGCACCCCAGTTGCCGGGTGGATGGTCAGGTCAGTGGCTCCTTGAGCTCTGTCCTACTGGGGAGGAGTGAAATCTGCCCGCCCTCAGGGAGGCCCAGACAGCCAGGCCTGGAAAAGTAGGAAGAAGGGGCCTGTGTGAGCTGCTTTTATCTTTTTCATAAAACATTTTTTTTTCCTAAAACATTTTCATAAAATTACAAAGTCAATATTTGTTCAATGCAGAATACTGAAGAAACAAACAATGGACGGGAAGCAATCACCCACAATCGCTCGGCAGGAAGACAGACACCCTCACAGTGGCTGTGCACTCCTCTCCCCGCCACCCGCTTCCTGGCTTCCCTCTCCTCTCACACGGATCAGAAACAGGACCCTTCTGCGCATACACACCCCGTCGCTTATCTCATCGGCCTGCATTGACAGGACCATGGGCCTTTTCCCGTTAATGGATACATACACTCCTCACCAAATTCCCAAGCTCTGCCGCCAGCTGCCTTGTTCATGCTCTGGGTGTCCACTGCTCCCTGGGCCCAGGCTGTCCTCGCCTCCTGCCTCCCAACAGCACAGGCTCCTAACTTCTGCTCCCACTGGGCCCTCTGCAGCCCATCTCCACCCAGAGGTGATGCAATCCCACCTCCGCCGGGGCCTCCCAGGGCTCACACCATGAAGACTGCTGTTCCTGGCCCCACCTGTGACCTCCCTTCACAGGCCCCCAGGGCAACGGACAGGCTCCCAGACATGTGCAGCCCACTCTGCCGATTGGCACAGCTCACTCCAGGGGCCCTTCCCTTGCTCCCACCACCCCCTAGATATCCTCTCCACGGCCCTGTATTCACCTGGGGGGTGACTGTTTTAGTGCCCATTGGCTCCCCTAGGCCCAGGCCCTGCAGGACAGAGCTGTCCGGCGTTTGCCCATCACTTTACCTCTGTATTCTCGGCACACAGCTGGGGCTGTCTCTGTACTTCCTGAGTAAATGAAGGCGGGAGGGACAGCAGAGTCACGAACTGTTGAATATACTACGCAGCCGTGACTACTCCTTCAGGACAAGCTCCTCAAAGGCACCATGGGATGAAGCAGGAGAACCCTTTTCAGCAGGGTTGCCACCCATCAACCCGTGTCCCCTACAGGAATGCTGATGCAACGCCCACCTCCACCACTGGTGGGCCGTCAGGTGGCCCAGCACCCAACACGGGCAGCGGCGTATTTTTGCACTGGGAGGCGGCTGCCCGGTGGAGACATTTGCCTCCTGGCTCGGATTTACAGCTGTTCCTTCACAAATGAAGCTAAAGCGCTTTCCATTTGCGCCCTGGCCATTTGCATGGCTTTGTGGGCACTTTCCTGCCCATACCTTAGGACGGCCCGTGCTTGGCAGAGTTTTATTGTTTATTTATCATACTGTGTTCCTGTCTCCAGCTCATCAACCTTTTGTCCAAACATATGTTGCGAAATGTTACCCGTTTCTTGTCTGCCTTTAGCTGTGCTCCTTGTTTTGAGTCATGAGGTTTGAATTTTAACGCGGTCACATCCACAGGTCCTCTGTGCATCTTGGTGGGTCTTACATTTAGCATGTCCTAGGTAGACATGAACCTGGGGGGGAACGACGCTTTCCATGGCAGAATAGTGGCAGGGCCACGCTGGCCCACTCAACAGATGCTGGCAATAAGGCCATCTCCATTTCCAATCTGGCCAGCCTTTGGAAATTCTGAGTTTAATAGCTATCTTCATAATGTCTCCCCAGTCATACAAACACATTCTCTTCTAATTTTAGCTCCGTTGTTTCCCTGCCCTCGGGAGAAGCCACAAGGCAGACATTTCTGATTGTTAAACTTTCTACGTGTGTTTTACATTTCATTTTGAAGATAAAACCCCAAAGGCAACACCCAGGACAGGAGCACACGTTCACTGAAGTGCACTGGCCAGCTCACTCCCTTCTCCAGCATCCGGCCTTGTCCATATCTCCAGCCCTGGAGATTTCTGGGGTCTGTTCATTCTCCAAGCTACATGCGTTCACCTGCTGGGGCTGCCATTGCCCAGGCTGGGCGGCTTAGACACCAGGATTCATTCCTCTCCACTCCGGAGGTTGAAAGTCGGCCCTCAGGGTGTCGGCAAGGCTGGTTTCTCCCGAGGCCTCTCTCCTTGGTGTATAGACTCCATCTTCTCCCTGGGTCTTTGTGTGCTTGTGTGTCTGTGTTCAAATCTCCTCCTCTTCTGTAAGGACTTCAGTCATATAATGACCTCTTTGTACTTCTAATCAAGTTCTGAAAAACCCTGTCTCCAAACAGTCACTGGGGTGAGGTATGGGGGCAAGGACTTTGACCTAGGAATTTCGGGGAACACGGTTCAGCCCCGCACACTGCACCAGGGGCACTTCTAGACTGGAGAATTACCCCCATCACTCTACTGCAGCACCTGAGAATTCTTCAGCTAGAGGTAAATGTAAATATATTTATATATTTAAAAATATAAACCTGGAAAGGTGCAGGCTTCGGCTTTCTTTTTAAGCCAACCCTGAATAATGGATTCACCTGCCCCTCCCTCGTCTACACTGCGGGCTCCAGGGCAGGGCAGGAGAGTGAGCTTTCGAGGTGGCAGGGATTTGCCCTGTAACTTGAGGGAGCTTACCCTGCCTTTTGGGCCTTAGTCCCTACATCTGTGAAGTGGGGGTGAGGATAACTCCCAGGGGAGGGGCCATGGCTGCACCCTGAGGGGAGGCTCCTGAAACTTCTCTTGGGCCCATCTGTGCCCTTCCTTGTAAGATGCAGTTTTACCAGGAACCCTGCTAAGTCAGTTTAACAAGAACCCCTCACCCTTGGTGTGTGATCTTCCTTAAGATCTGATGAGGCTTCTTATCCACCACCACCCCCCAGGGAAGGCTTGGTCCCCTGGCCTGTCTTCAGCAAGCATCCTGTTAGGAGGATTTAGCCAAAACCCTAATCCCCTCGCCCCTGATGCTTCCTCCTGGTCATTTCCATCCCCCAGTCCCACCTGCTCCTTGGCTGTAACCCCTACTTGCCAGGCTGTATTCGGAGTTGAGCCATCTCTCTCCCACTGCAGCAACCCATTGCCCCGGTCCCCGTACCTATCACAGTAGGCCTGAATAAAGTCTTCCTCACCGTCCCCTGACAAGCACCACTGAATAGCTGTTTTCTCTAACAATGGCCATGCGACTGTCTTTGCCAGTCGACTATGAGGGGTGAAGGCTGGTGTGTGCCTCTTCCAGTTCCGGCCCGTCACACCCATGGTGGGAGGCATCACTCTCATTACCTGCTCTCTGTGAGGGCTGGGAGGGCCTGGGGCAGGGAGGAGCTACAAGAGGGAGGGAGCCTGGGCCTGCCATGTGAGACCTCACCTGCTGAATGGACGAACCGTGCATGCCAGTGAGAGATAAACGTAATGCAGGCAGCCACTGAGATTAGCCTTGCATGCGATTTTGTTGGTGTTTGGTCCAGCAGTTAACCTGCGCTGCCTGCCGTGCTGGCTGGTGCTTCCCAGCACACTCTGTTCTGCATTCCTTCTCCTTACATACTCATAACTTTCCATAGTGGCAAACACAGCTTACAGCATGTATAAAAGATAAAGGCTTCAGAGTATGTGTGTCCATTGCAGTTAATGAAGGACCCATCTCATGATGGCTGAAGCATGGGTTTCATCTCATCCATTAGGAAATGGAATTGTCCCAGAGTGAACAGTCGATCTTCAGACGTGTGACTGACAGCTCATGAATCGTCCCAGAGTGAACAAAGTCAATCTTCAGACATGTGACTGACAGCTCACGAATCGTCCCGAAGTGAATGGAGTCGATCTTCAGACGTGTGACTGACAGCTCACGTTTTCTCACGTTTCCAAACGGCTACCTCCTGATCCTTGGCTCCCGTCCTTGGGTTTGTTCCCTCATGGTCACAAAGCAGCTGCAGGAGTTGTAAGTGTCATATTTACATAACAACATCATAGTCAGTGGCGTGTATGTTACATTTGTCACATCCAAGGTACGAACATGGTTTAACAATGGGAAGCCAATGTTCACCAACAGGAGAAAACGTGAGTCCATTCTGAAATGTTCCCAGGGGAGGGGAATGCCATTCTCAGTGAAGTGCATGAGGCTCCATGATGCAGAACATCATGGTCGAGTGTTATAATATCGAGTAAGAAATCAACGCTGTACAGAATCCTTAGGATCTGATACCACATCTGTGAAGCTCAAACACAAGACATGCTAAATAGTACTCCATGTATTTTATATGACCATGTAAAATAAAGAAAGGGAATGATGAACTCACAGTTCAGGAGAGAGATTGCATCTGTGGTAATCTCATAGCTCAAGAGAGAGATCACCTCTGGAGGGGCCTGGGGATGGGGCACAGAGTTGCTGTGGAGGCAGAGAATGACCGGACGCTCGCCTGCCTGCACCCCCTTATTGATGCATACAAGCCTGGGCCACACTTCCCAGCCTTCCTTGCAGCTCGGTGGCCACACACCTGAGTGTGTCTCATGACAGGCAAATGCAGTGCTGTGTCCCACATCCAGGCATGGCCCCTACATAATTATCCATCGTCTTCTACGTTCTTTCTCTACTCCATCACCTGTGTGGGAGCTCCAGAGAGGACTCCAGGCACTAGAAAACAGCAGAGCCACAGCAGAGAAGGAGCTGTGGTCCTGAAGAACCCTGTTCTCCATCCCTACCTCCACCCCCATTTGCCCTGGACAGTAAAGTAGGCACAGAATAAACTTTTCTCATGCTCGACCTCTGAGATTCCGGGGTGGTTGTTTTAGCAGTTGACTGGTGCTGAGTGACACAGAATGTTCTAAAAGTGTTTTATTATTATGAACTCACTTCATTAGGTCTTTTTGAGTTAATCAAATACAGGCCACCCTCTATTTCTGTGGGTTCCACATCACAGATTCAACCAACATCAGATTATATTTGAAAACAAAAGTATTATTCTTTTATTTCCAAATAGTTTAGAAATAATATTATAAATGATTATTTTTTAAATAATAAAATATACAAATAATGTAATTTTATTTAAAATTATTTTAAGATGATAAAATATACAAAAGATGTATATTTTATTATTTGCACAATAAATTTTTTATTGTATAAAAAATACAAATAAAAACAATACAGTGCAAGAACTATGTAGAGTTTATGTTGTGTTAGGTATTATATGTCATCTAGAGATGATTTAAAATATACAGAAAGATGTGCCTAGGTTATGTACGAATACTGCACCGTGCTGTGTAAGGAACTTGAGAATCTGTGGATATTGGAATCTGTGGAGGGTCCTGGGACCACCCCTTCCAGAGACCAAGGAATGACTGTAGCGTGTAATTAAAATAATTTAAAGCATTGGTCTGGTCCCCACCCCAAAACTTTCTGACCCCTGATCCTACTTCTAAAGGAGATCTCTCCTAAAAGTTTATGCTTTTATTTCTTTGGTTACCTACATCCTTAATTAGAAAATAAAAATGTCGATTTCTTACTGGTTAAGTTTAAATAGTGTCATTGCCTTTATTGAAATGAACAATCAATGTATTAAATAACTAATGAAATAAAATCAAGAGAATTCATTCAATGAACTATTTCCTCTTGTTCCTCTTCTCCTCCTGATGTTGGATTCTCCCACGAGTGGGCTCGACACGCTCCCTTGCTGACTGTGGAACTTTCAATCCCCTACACCCCCTTCTCTGTTACCCCTCCACTTTCAGCAGCTTCTCCTGGCTCCTCACTTATTAAAGATCCTCCGGCCTTCATTTCCTTCCTGTTTCTCATCTCACATTCACAGCTTCCTTGTCTCACTTTCACATCGTCGAGGTTCGTAACCTGGGCATTCTGCTCTGCCGCCCAGACAAAGCTTCGTACGCTCCGTGGACTGATTGTACTTCAGCGCTGAGAACCAAAGAACCAGATATCTGCTGTCATGACCAAAGAAACACTGCCGGGAGGAAGAGGAAGAGGGCCAGCTCTCCACACGTGAGTGCCCGTCCACTCCTCCTGAGCCGCTGGAGGAGACACTCGTCACCGAGGACCGGCCGCCTCTCACTGCACCGCACGGTCGCCTGCCCGCTTTGGGGCGATGACCTTCACTTACGCTCGTTCCTTGTGGTTTTCACAGACTCGTAATCGCTTCTGTTTTGTCTCATACTTCTCAGGGCCTGAGTTCTCCCTTCAAACTCTCCATCACAACAGTGCACGGCACCAGGTTGTCCTCTCCTGGGGCCTCCAGCCTCCCGTCCCACTAGGAACCGGCCTCTCCTTTCACTCCCTGCTGGTCAGTTGCCTGCCCTCTTCTGGACGATTTCATCTCCTTTTTTTATTTCTTGAGACAGTCTTGTTCTGTTGCCAGGCGCCAGGCTGGAGTGCAATGGCTGCGACCTCGGCTCACTGCAACCTCCGCCTCCTGGGTTCAAGCAATTCTCCTGCCTCAGGCCCAGCTAATGTATGTATTTTTAGTAGAGACAGGGTTTCACCATGTTGGCCAGGATGGTCTCGATCTCTTGACCTCAGGATCCACCTGCTTCGGCCTCCCAAAGTGCTGGGATTACAGGCGTGAGCCACGGTGCCCAGACTCAAGTCACTTTTTAAGAGCAGCCAAATGAAAGATTGACTTTGAAAGTGTGAAAATGGCTTCATTCCGCCCTCACACGTGACCACTAGTTTGACGGTGAATAGAATTCCATCTGAATGCCCGGAGCCTAGGTACGTGTTTCTTTCTAGCAAGTGCTGATACGAGGGGAGATGTCAGTTGATTTTGTACGTCTTGTAGATGACCTTTTTCCTTTCTCTGAAAGTTTTTGGGCCTTTTGGTGGTGGTGTTATTTTTAATCTTAGGTGTTATGCAATTTTATGATAATGAGGCTTCCTGCGAATCCTTCCTTTATTCTTCCTGCTTAGAGCTTGTAGGAGGCCCTTTCAGGGCTGAGGTCCGTGTTTTGCCTGAGAGCTCAGAAGTGCTCTTGCATTCTTTATTGGATCATTTCCCCGCCCCTTCCCTCCATTTGGTTCCTGATGTTGGCTTCCTGGAATCTGCCTCCCATGTTCCTTATCTCTTTGCTTCTAGGTTCAATCCATTTGTCTTTTTGTTCTGTGCCTTGGAGATTTAGCAAACTCCATTTCTCCTCCGCCTGGTATTTCATCGGGGGTGCAGTCATCTTTTAGCATCTAAGTGCTTATTTTGGTTGCCTGTGTTCCCGTTTCAAAGCCTGCTGGTTTTTATTTTATGGATATAATAGTCTCCTAAATATCTCTGAGTGTGTTAATTGGAGTATTTTTGGAGTGCTCTTCACCTAATTTGCTCTGTTTCCTCTGGTCTTAGTTTTCTTCAGCGTGCTTATCTTCATTTCTCTCTTCCACACTGCTGGCTTTCCCCTTGTGTGTGCCGGGTGGTCCCCAGCTCTCTATTCATAGAATGAATCTGAAGATGAGGGTGTGCGGTGCCTCCTCTGCAGCTCATGAGTGAGACTTGCCCTTCAGCTCAGCCCGGCCCGGGGAATAACTCTGCCTTTGGGCTTTGTCGGGGGCCAGGAAGACACGGGGCTGCTGCAAGATTCTCTGTAGAGGGAGGGAGGGCATGGCCTCCTAATTCAAAATGAGAGAGTTTCACTCTGGGGTCTGATCCAGCTTTGGCCTTCCCCAAGGAGTTGATCCCATGATTCCAGTGACAAGCCACCAGGACTGTATCCACAGGCTGGCACCTCTGCCTGCAACATGATCCTATGGCTGGGGGAGGCCAGGGCTGCCCGGTGGGGTCGTGCTGGGTGAAACTCAGCAAAGAGCTCCCTTTCCTCCGGGCTCCTCACCCCGGCTGCCCCGCCGGCTTCCTCTGTGACCTGAGCCTCCCCAGTATCCCGTGGGTGGAATCCTCGCTGCAGCTGCTGCCAAGAGTCTGACTACAGCTTCTTCCGGCTTTATAGGTCAGCTCACACCCCTCTGCTTGCCGTCTCCTGGAAATTTATTAAAATCTCTTAGTCATTGTTGTGAGGATTAAAACACAATTATGTATGCAAAGCACGTCTTACAGTACCTGGCACATAAGGAGTGCTGGATAAATGTTAGCAATTATTATCACAGTCAGTTAAGTGATTTCCCCAAGATGAGAAGACCTCTCCCCTTAAGGAGGCCATGCTTCAACAGGACCAAGATACGGCTACCCCCAATAACAGCAACCTCCCAGCACCCCAGCACTGAACTAGTCACACGGGGTTCTGTGCATGTGGCTCAGTCCTTCCTCACACAGGCCTCACCTCCCCTGTACTGCTGGGGTCAAAATATTTGATTTTACTTCCACAGCAGGGTCAAAGGAGAGGCCTGCAGTGCCTGCCACAGGTGCTCCTGGAAGAGAGACCATTCCAGTTGAGGAGGCTCGTAGATGGACTCCTGGTAGTGATGAAATAGAGCCTTAGGTAGGCTTGGGGGCAAGTGGTTCTCAACTGAGGGCATCTCTTAGGTGTTCCAGGGGCTAGGGGCACTACCAGCATTTGGGGGAGCAGGCTCCAAGGAGGCCCTGTGATCCCTGCATCACAGTGCTCCCCCAGGCACGCTGCCCTCTCCTGGAGTGTGTGGCAGAAATAGAGATTTGCTTCTCCCATACCATGTAGCAAAGGTGATGACAGCACGCCCAGCTCATGTTACCCTCTATGACACTCCGCTTGCCCACCCCTCCCGGGCCGGATGTGGTGGGCAGCCTTGTGGAACAGCTCACACAGCAAGGAGCTATGTGCATCTTCTAAAACTGCAGCTGAACCTTAGGAAAAACTGTGCAGGAATAAATCCCGCCCACATCCTGAGCAAGCCTACAAGTGCCTCCTTCCCCAGTCCAGCCTCTGAATGAGAACACCATTCAGCCAGTAGCATGGCTGCAGCCTTGGGAGACCCTGAGCAGAGGCCCCCATGAGGCTGCACATGGACTCCTTCCTGAGCCCCAGAAACTGCTGAAATGGGCAGGTGTCACTTTAAGCTGCTAAATGTGTGATCATTTGTCACATAGCAATAGACAGGGACATGCTGTGCTCCTGTGGTGTGCCAGACACTGCCTCACACAGGAGGACTGCCCTGTCCTGAAGACCAGTGGAGACCCTTGCCCCAGAAGCATGGCTTGCATGTCGAGGGCTAAACGTGCTGTGTGGAGACGAGGTGCCAGCCAGGCAGGAGCCTGCTGCCATCACAGGGGCCCAGAGGTCTCCCCTGTGACTGGTGAGCCCTGCTTTCCGATGGGCAGTCAGCTTGCAGTAGCCCCGGCAGAGACAGAGCGAGAGAAAGGGGCAGCCAGTCAATGTGCCCTTCAGAGCCCTGCCCTGTGGCTTTGTGTGAATTCAAGTCATTATCAGATGACCATGCTTTCCGGGGTACTCCATTTTCTACCAGGTGGAAAGGGCCCAGGAGGTACTGGAGCGAAGGCAGCTGAGCTCACTCTCACGGACCTCACAGCAGGCCCTGGCTCCCGCTGCTCACTCAGCCCAGGTCCAGCTGGAATAACCACAAAGGCCGACCCTGCAAAGAGGCTTCTGTGTGCTCATCACTGAGAACTGCCTACATTATAGGGCTAAGTTTCACAGGAACCTTGTGAGCAGGAATCCTGGCAGCTGCATTTTACTGATGGAGAGACAAAGTGTGGGAAAGTGTGATGACCTGCTCAAGGTCTCATGGCTGGAAATAGTGGTGCCAGGGTTGGAACCCCAACTCCACAGTCCGAAAGCTCAACCACTGCTCTGTACCGCGCCACCCAGGCTGCGCGTCACCCGGACCTGAGTCTACTCCGGCTGTGTGACTTTAAGCAAGTTCCTAACCACTATGAACTTGCCTCCTTGTCTGAAAAGTGGGTCCTGTACGAATCATACCTACCTCAGGTGATTGCTGCAAAAATTAAAATGGTACACCTGGGGGGAATTCAATAAAGGTGAGTCCCCCCTGGGAGCAACCCCTCTGTCTCTGGGTGCGGAGCTGGAGCTGGGTGGAATGCCGTGTGCTCCAGAAAACATCTTCCTGCCCACGGGGATGGCAGACAGCCAGCTCCTCCAGGGGAGGATCTCAGCCATGGAAGAACAAGGTTACAGGGACTTGGCTTTGATGCTCAGTGGCTCTGTGACCTTGAGAAAGTCACTTAGACTCTGACCTGCCATTGATTCCTTCCTAAAATGGCAACGCCATAATCAACTGCTTATGTTCCTAAGATCACTTACATAAGACAATATTTCTGGGGCACTTAGAGAAAGGTCTGGCCCCAGTAAAGGTCATTTTCCACGGCAGCTATGGCTCTTAAACCTCTGTGTCCTGGGGAGGAAGCATGGGCCACTGGGAACCCTGAGTGACCCTGGCACTTCCTTCTGATTCTCTGAAATGGAGTTGTCTGGGCGACTCATGTCATCAGATTTGTCTGTGTTCTTATTATGTTTCAGGCCAGTTCTACAGTAAGAACTGGAGACATCATCTTACTCTCCCTGTGCCCGAGGAGCTTAGAGTGTAACGGGGGGAGGGCTGGGAAGGAAGGGAGTGAACACGCATGTGCACCTGCTGTATGCTGGGTGCTATCCTGCCATGCTGACTGGGGCCACTTCCCACCGTTTTACACACCTCAGTGTGTGTAAAATTGGCTGTTTTGCAGAAGGAGAAATTGAAGTTCAAGGAACTTAAGGAAGCTGCCCAAGGTCACACAGACTAAGGATTGTCTCCTTACAGACATGCATTCAAGGAACCATAAATCAGGGAGAAAATGATAAGCATCGAAGCTATTTAAATGAGACGAGTCACTTGACCTTCTGAGTCTTTTATCTTTATTGGCTAAACGCCTAGAGTTAAGCCTGCTCCTTGGAGTTCTTGTGCAGGTTCGATGATCCATCAAACATGAACGCCCCTAGCATACTTAGGGCCACGTAGTAGGGGCTTAGTAAGTGTTTGTAAATCAAAAATCTAAATGAGGGCTGATATTCCAAAAAGTTTTGAGGATATTAAAGAGGAATATGATCATCTTAACTGAGGAGCAGGGATTAGGAATTTATAGAGCAGAAAACCTCCGAAATCAGCCTTGCAGGAGTAGAATTTAAGCAGGTTCTGTAAGAGCTAAATGTTTCTAGGATAAGAGATTCTCTGAATGGAGAGTGTGGAGCAGACGGAGGGGTGCAGCCAAGGGGTGCCTTGAATGGCCCCCCACGGTGAAGTTCACGGGCAGAGGAAGCCACAGAGGGGTTTTGAGCCCGGGGTGGTGATGGGATCACTGTCCAGTTGGGGTCACACATCTAGGATGGAATCCTCTTATTTCCAGCGTCCAGTTGTCTGTAGTTCAGTGGGCTCAGGCAGCTTTCTAATGATCACAAATGACGTAGCAAACTTCTTCCTGAACCACACACTTTGTAAGAGCCAGCCTGCCCAGCACCAGGGTTTAATCCAATTGATCTCAGCAGAACAGTAGCTGGTGCAGGCACAAAATTCGGGACCCTCACACCCACGCCTGACCAGCATGAATTGGTCCACTTAAGGCAGGTACATCTCACTAGTAAGAACTCAGAATGTGATGGCCATTCAGGTCATCAAAGGGCAAATAAAAGATCAGTGATTAAGAACAAATTTTCCTGTATCCATCCATTTCACACTGCCGTAAAGATACTACCTCAGACTGGGTAATTTATAAATAAAAGAGGTCTAACTGAGTCACAGCTCTACATAGCTGGAGAGGCCTCAGCAAACTTACCAGTGTGGCAGAAGGGAAAGGGGAAGCGGGCACCTTCTTCACAAGGCAGCAGGAAAGAGAGAGTGCAAGCACGGGAAATGCCAGGTGCTTATCAGATAACCAGATCTCCTAAGAACTCACTCACTGACACAAGAACAGCATGGGGTAAACCACTGCAGTGATCCGATCACCTCCTGCCAGGTCCCTCCCTCCACATGTGAAATTACAGTTCGAAGTGAGATCTGGGTGGGGTCACAGAGCAAAACCATATCACTCCCCTGTCCACTTCCAGTCATGAGGGAATAGCAAGGTACGGCACCACCCTCCTGTCATTAAGAAAATAACCTGGAAGTCAGCACAAAGAAATGAAATGATTCTTTGTAGATACCGAGCATTGGGCAGGGCAGGCATATGACCCCAGAGGGAAGAGAAACAGACAAAGAGAGACCTACTATCATCTGGGACTCTTCCTAGACACAGCTGGGGACTGCCCCACAGGAGCCAGGAGCCCAAACAGAACATAGAAATGTTGCTAAGTTGAGTTGACAGAGATCAGAGTTCAGGAATGCCAGGGCAGCCAGAGTTTGCAGGGCAGAGTCACAGAGAGGAGGCAGCTATGCAGGGGAAGAATTCTAGAAATTGCATGGGATCCCCCAGAGTCTGACTAAATACTGGTATGCACACGTGTGGGACAGGGAGGTGCAAGTTAAACATCGCACAGTGTTCACACAGAGCCTGGAGTTCCCTCCAGCCTTAATGGAGAGACTCCACTGAACACAGGTGGCATTTAGGACAGTGCCCAGAAGGAGCTGTGTCTGAGAAGTGGGGTTGAATTAACACTAACTTTATTAAAGGTTATTTATTGATTTATTTTTGAGACAGGGTCTCACTCTGTCACCCAGGTTGGAGTGCAATGGTGCGATCTCAGCTCACTGCAACTGACTCCCCACTTCAAGCAATCCTCTCAATTCAGCCTCCTGAGTAGCTGTGACTATAGGCTTGCACCACCATGCCTGGTTAATTTTTATATTTTTTGTAAAGATGATATTTCACCATGTTGGTCAGGTTAGTCTGGAACTCCTGGACTCAAGTGATCTGCTGTCTCGGCCTCCCATAATTCTGGGATTACAGGTGTAATTACAGAACCCAGAAGACATAGAAATATATTCCATTTGAGGTAAACAGAGACAAAAAGTGCAAAATAAATAAACAGAGTTTCAGTGGCTTGTGAGATATCAAGTGGTCTGACATCTGGTAATTTCAATTCTAGAACATAGGGTATGGGAGTGCAGAAGACAGAAAACATATTTGAAGAAATAATGGCAATAATTTTTTCTTTTTTTTTTTTTTTTTTTTTGAGACAGAGTCTCACTCCGTCACCAGGCGCCAGGCTGGAGGGCAGTGGCGCGACCTCGGCTCACTGCAACCTCCGCCGCCCGGGTTCAAGCAATTCTCCTGCCTCAGCCTCCCAAGCAGCTGGGACTACAGGCACATGCCACCACACCCAGCTAATTTTTTTTGTATTTTTAAAAAATTCCTCACAAATCTAAGCATCTTGTTAAACTGAAAGGAGAATAAACACACACCATCACTATCATCATCACTGCCACCATCACCATCACCATTACCATTATCTATTATCACCATCACCATCATCATCAACCATCTCTATCACCGTAACCACCATGACCACCACTAACACCATGACCACCACCACCATCACCATCATTATCCATTGTTCCCTTCACCATCACCACAGCCACCATTACCAGTGCCACCACCATCACCACCACCATTACCACTGTCACCACCATCATGAATACGACCACCACCACCATTACCAAGACACAGGATAAAGAGAACATTTAAAAGTCAACTAGAGAAAAACATTTAATGTAACATGGAGCAAAGATAGAAATAATCACAAACTTCTTGTCATAGTTTATGCAAGCTAGAAAACAACAGAATTATATTTTTCAAGTGTGAAAAAGGGAAAAAAACTTGTCAGTTTAGCATTCTATATGCAGCAAAAGTATCCTTCAAAAACAAAGTCAACATAAAACTCTTCAGACAAACAAAAGCTGAGAGAATACATTGCCAGCAGACCCGCGCTGTAAGTTGCTGAAGGAAATCCTTCAGATAGAAAGAAAATGACACCAGATGGAAACTTCAGTCTGCACAGAAAAAAAAAGTGCTAGAAATTATAAATATGTGGGTAAATAAAAAGCTCTTTTTTCTAATTTTCAAATTTATTTAAACAAGTTACTATTTAAAGTGAAAGTAATAATGAAATGTGGGGTCATAACATATGTTGAAGAAATAGATGACAATAATAACTTAAAGGAGAATATGCAGAAATAAAATCGTTGAGGTTTTTTTAATTGTATGTGAACTGGCACAACATTATTTGAAGGCAGATTTGGTAACCATATATATGGCAAACACTAGATCAAACACAAAAAGAAAAAAACAAATAGAGCTAATGGGCCAACTCTAGAGATAAAATGGATTCCTAAAACTTCCCAGTGTAAGAGAAGGCTGGAAAAGAAGAAAGAGGGGGAAAAAGAAACAGATGGAACAAACATAAACAAAGAGCGACATAATAGATTTAAACCCAGATATGCAGATAATCACATTAAAAGGAAAGGATGAAAACCTTCCAGTTTAAAAATAAATTGCAAGACAAGATTAAAATGCAAGATTTTATTGTCTGCTACCTACAAGAAACCAACTTTTAATACAAAAACACAGACAATTAAAAACAGAAGCATCTATGGCATCCGGGCTCTAATCAAAAGAAATCTGGAGCCACTTTATTAATATTACAAAAGTAGGCTTCAGAAAAAAAAATATTATCAGGGAAAAAAGGGAGCTGCAATAATAACAGGTTCATCAAGATGGTATAGTAATCCCTAATGGACATGCACCAAACTACGGTGCTTCAACACACGGGAGGAAAACGTGGATAGAACTTAAAGGAAAAAATTGAATAATCCACAAACATGCTTAAACATTTCAACATCTAGCCTCAGTAATTTATAAAACAAATAGAAAGTTAGTAAAGATATAGCTACCAACCGACTTGACCCAATTAACTCCACCCAGAGTAGGAGAGACGTTCTCTTCAAGTGCACAGGAAACATCTACAAGATTCGCCCTGCACTTGGCCATAAAACAAGGCTCAACATTTTTTTTTTAGCTTAACTCCAGGCTGAATATGTTCTCTGGCCAAACAGAAGTACATTAAAAGTGAAGTAATAATTAGAAATTTAGAAAAGACACAAATATTTGCAAAGTTAAAATGACACGTCTAATGAAGAAATTATAATAGAGCTTAAAAGAGTGTTTTAAATTGAATGAAAACTAAAATGACCATATTACAAAGCTTACGGGATGCAACAAAATCAGTGCTCAGAAGAAAGTCTATTGCATTAAGTACTTCTTTTAGTAAGATGAAACCTCTTAAATCCATAACTTAAGTTTCCATACCAAGAAACTCAGGGGAAAATAACAACGTAAATCTGAAATAAGCAAAGGGAATAGTAAAATATAGGAAACAGCAAATTAAATGAAAAAGGAGGATAACAGAAAAATCAAAGAAATAACTATTGGAAGAGATTGATCACATTTAAAGATATCTAGAGTGCAGACAACCCCCCAGTGCCAGCCCAGAGCCGGGTAGACTCACTGGGTGGCTAGACCCAAAAGAGAGATAACAATCACTGTGGTTTAGCTCACAGGAAGCCACATCCATAGGAAAAGGGGGAGAGTGTTACATCAAGAGAACACCCTGAGAGACAAAAGAATCTGAACAATGCAGCCCTGCACCTTTGGGGACAGAGCCTCCTCTCTGCCAGAGCCTACCCAAATGAGAAGGAACCAGAAAACCAATCCTGGTAATATGACAAAACAAGGCTCCTCAACACCCCCCAAAAATCACATTAATTCACCAGCAATGGACCCAAACTAAGAAGAAATCCTTGATTTACCCCAAAAAGAATCCAGGAGGTTAGTTATTAAGCTAATCAGGGAGGGACCAGAGAAAGGCAAAGCCCAATGCAATGAAATCCAAAAAATGATACAAGAAGTGAAGGGAGAAATATTCAAGGAAATAGATAGCTTAAAGAAAAAACAATTAAAAAATTCAGGAAACTCTGGAAGCACTTTTAGAAATGCAAAATGCTCTGGAAAGTCTCAGCAATAGAATTGAACAAGTAGAAGAAATAAATTCAGAGCTCGAAGACAAGGTCTTTGAATTAACCCAATCCAACAAAGACAAAGAAGAAAGAATAAAAAAATATGAACAGAGCCTCTAAGAAGTCTGGGATTATGTTAAACAACTAAACCTAAGAATAATTGGTGTTCCTGAGGAAGAAGACAATTCTAAAAGCTTGGAAAACATATTCAGGGGAATACTCAAGGAAAACTTCCCCAGCCTTGCTAGAGACCTAGACATCCAAATATGAGAAGCACAAAGAATAGCTGGAAAATTCACTGCAGAAAGATCACAATGTCATTTCACACAACGTTATCTGAAGGCAGATTTGGTAACTATATATATGGTAAACACTTGATCAAACACAAAAAGAAAAGGATTATGGCACATTGTCATCAGGTTGTCCAAAGTTAAAGCAAAGGAAAGAATCTAAAGAGCTGTGAGACAGAAGCACCAGGTAACCTATAAAGGAAAACCTATCAGATTAACAGCAGATTTCTCAACAGAAACCTTACAAGCTAGTAGGGACTTGGTCCCTATCTTCAGCTTCTTCAGATAAAACAATTGTCAGCCAAGAATTTTGTATTCAATGAAACTAAGCATCATATATGACAGAAAGATACAGTCGTTTTCAGACAAACAAATGCTGAGAGAATTCACCATTACCAAGCCACCCCTACAGCAACTGCTAAAAGGAGCTCTAAATCTTGAAATAAACCCTGGAAATACATCAAAACAGAACCTCTTTAAAGCATAAATCACACAGGATCCATAAAATAAAAAGACATGTTAAAAAGGAAAAGCAAAAAAAACAGAAAAATCAAAGGACACAGGCAACAAAGACGTGATGAATGCAACAGTACCTCACATTTCAATACTGACGTTGAATGTAAATGGCCCATATGCTCCACTTAAAAGACACAGAACTGCAGAATGGATAAGAACTCACCAACTAACTAGCTGCTGTCTTCAGGAGACTCACCTAACACGTAAGGACTAACGTAAACTTAAAGGGGTGGAAAAAGGCATTTCATGTGAATGGACACCAAAAGTGAGCAGCAGGGGTAGCTATTCTTATAAAAGACGAAACAAATTTTAAAGCAACAGCAGTTAAAAGAGACAAAGAGGGACACTATATAATGGTAAAAGGCCTTGTCCAACAGGAAAATATCACAATCCTAAACGTATAAGCACCTAACAGTGGAGCTCCCAAATTTATAAAATAATTACTAATAAATCTAAGAAATGAGATAGACAGCAACACAACAACAGTGGGAACTTCAGTACTCCACTGACAACACTAGACAGGTCATCAATACAGAAAGCCAACAGAGAAACAATGGATTTAAACTATACCTTGGGACAAGTGGACTTAACAGATAAATACAGAACATCTCATCCAACAACCACAGAATACACATTTTATTGAACAGCACATGGAATTTTCTCCAAGACAGACCAGATGATAGGCCATAAAATAAGTCTCAATAAATTTAAGAAAATTGAAATGATATCAGGCACTCTCTCAGACCACAGTGGAATAAAACTGTAAATCAACTCCAAAAGGGGACTGCAGAACCATGCAAATACATGGAAATTAAATAACATGCTCCTGAATGAGCACTGGGTCAAAAACGAAATCAAGATGGAAATTTTAAAATCCTTCGAACTGAATGCCAATAATGACGCAACTTATCAAAACCTCTGGGATGCAGCAAAGGCAGTGCTAAGAGGAATGTTCGTAGCCCTAAAGGCCTACATCAAAAAGACTGAAAGAGCACAAACTGACCTTCCAGGGTCACACCTCAAGGAACTAGGGAAACAAGAACAAACCAAACCCAAAGCCAGCAGAAGAAAGGAAATTACCAACATCAGAGCAGAACTAAATGAAATTGAAACAAACAAACAAAAAAAGACAAAAGATGAATGAAACAAAAAGCTGGTTCTTTGAAAAGATAAATAAAATCGACAGACCATTCGCAAGATTAACCAAGAAAAGAAGAGAGAAAATCTAAATAACATCACTAAGAAACAAAACAGGATACATTACATTCTGACATCACTGAGATACAACATATCATTCAAGGTTACCATGAACACCTTTACGCACATAAACCAGAAAACCTGGAAGAGATGGATAGATTCCTGGAAAGATACAACCCTCCTAGCTTAAATCAGGAAGAAGCAGATAACCTAAACAGGCCAATAAAAAGCAGAGAGATTGAAATGGTAATTTAAAAATTACCAACAAAGAAAAAGACCAGGACCAGACAGATTCACAGCAGAATTCCACCAGACATTCAAAGAAGAATTAGTACCCATCCTTTTGACACTATTCCACAAGATAAAGAAAGAACCCTCCCTAATTTATTTTATGAAGCCAGCATCACCCTAATACCAAAACCAGCAAAGATCATAACCAGAAAAGAAACCTGGAGACCAATATCCTTGATGAACATTGATGCTAAGATCCTTAACAAAACACTAGCTAACCAAATCCAACAGCACATCAAAAAGACAATCCACCATGATTGAGTGGATTTCACACCAGGGATGCAGGGATGATCTAACATATGCAAGTCGATAAATGTGACACACCACATAAACAGAATTAAAAATGAAAATCACATGAAACCTTTGCCAACTGGAGATAAGCGAAGATTTCTTAAGTAGGGTCTAAATACGTACAGACAATAAAAGAAAATGTTGCCAAATTGATTTCAATTTGTACAGAAACCAAAGCCTTCTGCACTTTGAAAGACATTGTTAAGAAAATGAACAGGGGAGACAGAGGAGAAAATATTTATAATACACATATCTGGCAAAGGTCTTGTAGTCAGGGTATGCAGTGGTTTTATTTTTATTTATTTATTTATTTGAGACAGGGTCTGGCCCTGTTGCCCAGGCTGGAGTGCAGTGGCCTGACATTGTCCCACTGCAACGTCTGTCCCCAGGCTCACGCTATCTTCCGGCCTCAGTCTCCTGAGTAGCTGGAACTACAGGCAGGCACCACCACATCCGGCTATCTTCTGTACCTTTTGTAGAGACGGGGTTTTGCCATGTTGCCCAGGCTATTCTCTATAATGCTTTTTAAGCTTAAGAAGACAAGCAGTCCAAGAAAAAAATGGCCCAGATTATTTGAACAAACACTTGGCAAAGAAGAATAAGAAGATGATGAAATACAGGCGACCAATAAGCATGTGAAAAGATGTCCAACATCACTATGCAGTAGAAAAATGCAAATTAGAACCAACATGGGAAACCAGTGCATACCCAGCAGAACGGTCGTCTTGAAAGAGGCTGGTGAGGAGGTGGAGCAACTGGGCCCCTCACAGTATTGGTGAGGACGTAAAATGCTATAACCATTTTGGAAAAAATATAGAAACTTCTTAAAAGTTAAACATATGGTTATCAAACAATCCAGAACTTTCAATCCTAGATGTCTACCAAATATAAATGCACACATATGTCCACATAAAAACCCACACTTGACAAGAGGCTCACTTGCGCCCAAGGGTTTGAGGCTGCAGTGAGCTATGACTGCACCACGGCACTCCAGCCTAGGTGACACAGCGACACCTTGTCTCTAAAAAACAAAACAAACAAACAAAACACTCCCCATATCTCAGTGTTCATAGCAGCCTTATCCGTAGCAGCCCCAAACTGGAAACAACGCAAATACTTATCAAAGGTGAATGAATGCCAGCGACCATGAGAAATAATAGCTAAGGAAGTTCATCAAAATTCTAAACTTCTGTGCTTCAATGGACACTATATGTGTATGTATATATACAACTCGGCATGTGGGAAAAATTTCACAAATCATGGATCTGTTAGGGCCTAGTATACACAATATGTGAAAACTCTTACAACTCAACAATAACAAGACAAACCAATTTAAAAATGAACAAAAGATTTGAGTAGACAGGCTGGGTGCGGTGGCTTATGCCTGCCTGTAATCCCAGCACTTTTCGAGGCCAAGGTGGGCGGATCACAAGGTCAGGAGTTCAAGACCAGCCTGACCAACATGGTGAAACCCTGTCTCTACTAAAAATACAAAAAAAAAAAAAAATTAGCTGGGCATGGTGGCGTGTGCCTATCATCCCAGCTAATAGGAAGGCTGAGTCAGGAGAATCATTTGAACCCGGGAGTTGGAGGTTGCAGTGAGCTGAGATCGTTCCACTGTGCTCCAGCCTGGGTGACAGAACGAGACTCCATCTCAAAAACAAAACGAAACAAAAATGTGAGCAGACATTTCCTCACAGGCTATCTGCAAATCTCCAGTAAGCACGTGGAGAAAGAAAGAAAGAAACTCCGCATCACCCGGCCCCAGGGAAACGCAAAGTGGACCTGTGAGACAGCACTGCATGAGTGGAACTGTGAGACAGCACTGCACGCCCACTAGGAGGCTGGAATCAAAAGATTGAAAGACGCAAAAGCACCCAGTGCTGGCAGAGAAATGGGCCCCGCACCCACTGCTGGTGGGAACATAAAATGACGCGGCACCCTGGAAGACGCTTCGGCAGTTCCTCAAAGAGCAAAGCACGGGGTTGCTGGACCCAACCATTCTAACCCTAGGTGCAGAGTCCGGATAACCTTTACAGTGTGTTCACATGAAAACCTGTACGCAGGTGTTCACAGCAGCATTATTCACGAAAGCCAAAAAGTAGAAAAAACCCAAATGTCCATCAACTGACGAATGGAGAAGTGAAATGTGGTAAATCCACACAACAAAATACTATTTATCCTTAAAAACATATGAAGAACCAACACATGCTACAACATGGATGAACCTTGAAAACATTCTGCTAAGAGAAATGCCAGGCAGGAAATACTGCATACTGTAAAATTTCTGCCATACAAACTTTCCAGAACGGGCCAATTCGCAGAGACAGAAGGTAGATTAGGGTTGCCAGGGCATGTGGGGACAGGGAGAAGGCGATGACTGCTAATGGGTATGTGGTTTCTGTTGGGAGTGATGAAAATTTTCTAATATTAGATAGTGGTGTTGGTTGTAGAACTCAGTAAATATACTAAAACCATTGAATTATACATTTTAAATGAGTGAATTTTATGGTATGTGAATTATATCCCAATAAAGCTGTTATTAAAATGGAAAAACAATCAATGGATAAGTTGTAGTATATTCATACTATGGCAATACCATTCAACAATAAAATTGAGTTAACTACAGGTATATATATATATATATATATATATATATATATATATATACATACCTATATACAGAAAGCACAGATAAATGTCAAAAATATACTGAGCTTGAGAATCCAGACACAAAACTGTGTGTCCTTTAGGATTTGAGTTTTACAAGTCTCTAAAAGCACAAATCTAATCCAGATATAGAAAGTGGAGACGCAGTTGTCTGCGGCTGGGGCAGGGGAAAACGGGCTGGGATGGCAGGAGGGAATTTCTGGGCTGATGGGAATGTTCTTCATCACGATGGCAGTGTTGGTCACACAGGTGTATGCACTTGTCAAAAAATCACATAAATGGACGCTAAAATGTGTGCATGGTGCTGCGTGTAACCTATGCCTGCTTTAACGCAGCTATTACCTATGACAAATAATATTCCGTGCAGTTCTCATTTGAGATCTAATTTCAGTCATGTTGTCATGTGGACTTCATTGCTGGCCCAGCACTGGGCACAAGGAAGAAAGAGTTAAGCAGACAGAGTCCTTGAGTTCATGACGCTTACATTCTAGGAGGGAGCCAGAGAGATCAACAATATTTGAATAAATAACTGTACAATTACATTTGAAAAGAGTCTGCAAAGTTAAAGAAGACCTGCTACTGACTCAGGTCCTGGACAGAGTCCCTGTGTAGAGGGCAGACAGTCTCACGGAGGAATTCTCGAAGACATGGGATTGAAGTAGTGACCTGAAGGCTGAAGGGTCAGATGCTTAGGATACAGTAAGAGTATCTGGCAGAGTAAGTACATTTGTCTGATATAAATGGGATCCTCTGCCCAGGTAAACGTCTTCATTTCTTCATTTGTGAGTCCTTGAGGCCACATGTATTAGTCAGGGACAGCTAAGCTGTGCTGCAGTAACAAATAAATCTCCACATTTTAATGACTCACACCATTTCTGGTTCTGCACAGGCCAGAGTGGGCAAGTGGTTCATCTCCACAGCTCTTCCCTAAGCTGTATCCCCTTCCATCACATAACTCTGTCACCTGGGGCTCCAGGCTCCCTGGTCACTGCAGGCTGAGGCATGATGAGAGGTGGTTTTAGCCATGTCCGTAGGCATCTTCCATTACTTCTGCCCGTGTTCCCTTGGACTCTGATATATGGTACTCAACCTAGGTGCAAGAGAGGCTGGGAAGTGCAGCCTTCCTGTGCGCCCTTCCAGAGGAGATGGAGTGATGGATGCAGAGCCCTGACTCAGCCCATCCGTGGTTCATGAATGTTGGAAAATTCTCACCTTACCTCATCTCTCCTATGGTGGTTATGTTGCTAAGTGTTCTCCTAAATTCATTCCCCCAGTAAGCCCCATACAACATACTGCCTCAGCCTCTCACCATGCCTTCCCACAGGGCTGGCCATGAGGGTTATCTTTTGTTTTTGTTTTTGGGTTTTCTTTGGAGACAGTTTCACTCTTGTTGCTCAGGCTGGAGTGCAATGGCACAATCTTGGCTGACCGCAACCTTTGTCTCCAAGGTTCAAGTGATTCTGCTGCCTCAGCCTTCCAAGTAGCTGGAATTATACAGGTACCCCTCCACCACGACCAGCTAATTTTTTTTTTTTTTTTTGTATTTAGTAGAGATGGGGTTTCACCATGTCGGTCAGGTTGGTCTTGAACTCCTGACCTCAGGTGATCCGCCCACCTTGGCCTCCCAAAGTGCTGGGATTACAGGTGTAAGCCACCGCGCCCAGTTCATGATGGTTATTATTAAAGATGATGAAGATGCTTCCAGATATGTAGGTTTTTGTGGTCTGCAGTGCTTAGATCCTACAGCCCACAATGGAGCAGCCACCCTGGAGTGGGAAATTGCAGAGGATATGGGACTGGAAACAAAGGCTCCTAGCCCTCTTCCTCCTCCTGCTCATTCACCTTAAGACACAATTCCACCATGTAACCTTTAGGACACTCAAGGTCACGTTCCTTCGGAGCTGCTGGGACTCAACCAGATGTTGGGATTCCAAGTCTAGCTCCCTTCCCCTCTCCTCTGGCTCTGTTACAGACTGAAGGTTTGTGTCTTTCTAAAATGCATACGTTGAAATCCTAACCCCTAATGTGATGATATTAGGAGGTGGGGCCTTTGAGAGGTGATTAGGTCATGAGGGTGGAGCCCTCACAGCTGGGATTAGGACCCTTCCCAAAAATTCCATGCAGAAGTCCCTTGCCACTTCCACCATGGAGGGCACAATGAGAAAATGGCTACCTGCAACCCAGAGGAGGACGCTCCCCAAAGCCCAACCCTGCTGGTGCCTCGATTTTGGATTCCAGCCTCAAGAGCTGTAAGAAATAAATTTCTGGTGTTGACAGCCAGCCTGTCTGTGGCAGGTTGTTACAGTAGCCGGCACGGACTGAGACACTGTCCTTCCCTGCTAGGTAGAACTACACATCCTGTGTCCTTACCAGATTTTGAGGAGCACCCAATTAGATGACAGCATCACGAGGCTTTAACGCATCAAGGGGCAATGTTAGCATTGCTTAGACAACTATGATCACTGTTATTTTTATTCTCGTTGTTATTTTTCAGGCTGCCCTTCTGGAGGGAGGTCATGCCTTTCACTGGCCCCTGCACGGTTCTTAAATTTCCTTTGGCCATTCACTTTGAACACATCCTTCCCTCCTCTCCTCTTAATGAGGAAAATATAAGTTAATGAGCTTGTAAATGAGCCTTGGGGCCATTTCTGGGGGCGAGACTCCAGCGCAGTGTGTGCCGAGCGCTGTGAAGATGGGTGTTTAATAGGGGAGATGTAAACGAAATTGCATAACCCTGAGCGCTCAGCTATCACCAAAGCCATAATGCTATAAACTGGGATTGTCTTTAAGATTGAACTTTTCCCCCTCTCCAGTGGCTATTAAATATCTCCAAGGAAATTACCGTGGAGGAGAGGCGTGTAGCTGGGCTTTCCTTTGGAGTGCACCAGCTTTCTAGATGCCATTGCTCCTGCAAAGAGCCTGCAGGAGTCCTGGGAAGCCTGGGCCCTCATACCCAGCTTTCATTGTCCCCATCGTCACTTCCGGTGAGAAGCGTGGTATTTTCGGTTTATTCCCCCCTTGCAGAATGGGGATAAGAGGAAAAGAAGGGGCGTTTAGGATGTTCCTTGTATGCACAGAGCCCGGTTACAAACATTTTCTTAATCCTCAAAAATCACTCACAAAGTAAGCATTATGCCCATTTTGCAGGTGAGAAAACCAAAATTCACAAATTAAAAATTAGGGGCTGTGTGCTGTGACTCATGCCTCTAATCCCAACACTTTGGGAGGCTGAGATGAGCAGATCACATGAGGCCAGGAGTTCAAGACCAGTCTGGCCAACATGATGAAACCCTGTCTCTATAAAAGTTAGCCGGATGTGGTGGCAGGCACCTATAATCCCAGCTACTTGGGAGCCCGAGGCAGGAGAATTGCTTGAATCCAGAAGGTAGAGGCTGCAGTGAGCTGAGATCAAACCACGATACTCCAGCCTGAGAGATAGAGGGGGGCTCGGTCTCAGAAAAAAAATCAAGCCGAGATGAAACTCCAGAGTCATGATTGTTGCTGTATACTTTGTTGTCCCCAAAAGGCAAAAAAAAAAAAAAAAAAAAAAAAAACAGGTGCTATGATGTGGGTCCCAGGGCCAGGGGATAGACAGAGAAATTGTTCCTGTTCATCTTATGTGGCTTTGGGCCTCTATGTCCAAACACCTTGTGAGGTGTAATTAGGATTCACTTCAATTTAACAAATGACACCTTGCCAAGCACTAAGGGAAATAGGAGATGGAGTGAGAGGTGTGAACTCAACCTCAAGCTTGTGATTTAATCTGTGTGGGATAGGCCTTCCTTGATAAACAATTACAGTGAGTCAGATACTGACGGGGATCTTGTACCTGGTGTAGGAAGTTTTGTTAAACCTGGCAGTTTGAACCCAGGAGCCTACCTCGGTTCTCTTGGAGAGTCCTGTTAAAATAACAGGAAAGGGAGAAGAACGCAAAATCACAAGCACAAAGAAACTGTCGGGAGCAAAACGAGACAATGTTGGCACAGCTGCAGAAGGTAGAAAACAGGTGGACAGGGTAGCCTGGTCAGCCAGCGGGAGGTGGGGACTGGAGCAGCTGGGGAAAGGAAAAGTACAGACCCCTTCCTCAGGAGCACACGGGAGCCAGGGACGCGGGCAACTCCCAGGGGCTGGTGAGAGTGAAGGTGGGGCTGGAAAACGGGAAGTGTTTTCGAAGTCTTTATAATGAGAAGATAGACCATCCCTTCCCTCTCCTCATCCTCAAGCAACAGGCAACAAGGCGTCTCCACATCTAGCCGGAGCCTTGAGACTTACTTCTTGGAGACTGTGACCTCAATGGGCTCTAGACTGGACACTAGAGAATAGCTGAGAGCAGGGTCTTGCCGATGACAAGGGGGCCACTTGGAATGGTGTGTGTTAACCAGTGTGGCCTCAGAACCCTTCCACACCCAGTGCTTAGGCTTCTAGAAGCCAAGCTCATGACCCCAAATAGAATACAGGGCTGTGCGCCAGGGTACCCACTGGCTGAAGAGGAAGGATTGACAGACGCTGAGAGCCAAAGCCACAGCCACCTTGTCAGGATGCACCGGGTCTCCTGCAGGACAAGCATACGGAATGGCCGATTAACATTTTGTGATTGACTCACAAAAATGAGAAGACTTCCAAGGCTACTCAATGTGAGGAGAACTTCTTTACATTCTTCTGAAGTGAAAGAGGGAAATCAAAACAAAGCAAAAGGGATAGACCGAGATATCCTAGATGAACCAGCCACAATACTGCATGGAGGGAAAAAAGTGACCACAGAAACAGCATGCCATTCAAAAGTCCCACGACGCCCAGGCGCAGTGGCTCATGCCTGTAATCCCACCATTTTGGGAGGCCGAAGGGGCAGATCACCTGAGGTCAGGAGTTTGAGACCATCCTGGCCAATATGGTGAAACCCCACCTCTACTAAAAATACAAAGAAGTAGCCAGGCGTGGTGGCGCATGCCTGTAGTCTCAGCTACTCAGGAGGCTGAAGCAGGAGAATCGCTTGAACCCGGCAGGCAGAGGTTGCAGTGAGCCGAGATTGCACCACTGAACTCTAGCCTGCTGACAGAGTGAGACTGTCTCAAAAAAAAAAAGAAAAAAGAAAAAGTAAGTCCAGTGAAATAACAGAAGGCACTTCCTTCCTTACAATACCAGGGTACCACAAGAAAGAATAACTAGGAACAGGAACACAAAACTCCCACGAATTAAAAATTAGAGAACTAAAATATTTAACTCAGTAGATTACATATATGTATTTGAGACGGTGTTTTGCTCTGTCACTCAGGCTGGAGTGCAATGGCACAATCTTGGCTCACTGCAACCTCTGGCTCCCAGGTTGAAGCTGTTCTCCTGCCTCAGCCTCCCAAGTAGCTGGGATTACAGGCATGCACCATCACTCCTGGCTAATTTTGTATTTTTAATAGAGACGGGGTTTCATCATGTTGTCCAGGCTGGTTTCGAACCCCTGACCTCAGGTGATCCACTGGCCTCAGCCTCCAAGAGTGCTGGGATTACAGGCGTGAGCCACTGCACCTGGTCAGAATATAGTAAAGATAAAGAAATTTTCTAGAAAGTAAAACAAAATAAACAAAAGATAAGAAAATAAGAAATGTTAGGCCGGGCACAGTGGCTCATGCCTATAATCCCAGCACTTTGGGAAGCTGATGCAGGTGGATCACTTGAGGTCAGGAGTTCGTGACCAGCCTAGTCAACATGACAAAACCTCATCTCTACTAAAAAAAATACAAAACTTAGCTGGGCGTTGTGCTGGACACCTGTAATCCCAGCTACTCTAGAGGCTGAGGCAAGAGAATTGTTTGAACCCAAGAGGTGGAGATTGCAGTTAGCTGAGATCTTGCCACTGCACTCCAGCCTGAGTGGCGGAGTGAGACTCTGTCTCAAGAAAAGAAGGGAAGAAAAGTTGTGAAGCTAATGATTCACTCAAGAGGTCCAATGTCCAAATGATGACACTTCCAGAAAAAAGAAAGCAGAAAATTGAGGGAAGAGAAAGTTGGCCAAGAAATAAGTTAAGAGAACTGGCTTCTAGTTGAATGGGTCCCTCTTAGTGTAATATTCAAAATATCAGGGGTAAGGAGAAGACCTTCAAGGGCTTGAGGAAGAAAAAAAGGTGAAAAGCAAACATCAGGCATAATAATGCATTGGTCTTCTCAAAAGCAGCACTAGAAGTTAGAAGACAGAACGTTTCTGAGTATTCTAGAGAAAAATTCATATTCAATGAGAAGTGTAGAACCAGCTAAACTAGAAATCATTTTAATGATGGACCAAAGACGTCAAGGTGTTGAATTCTTTTTTCCTTGCACCTGTTCTCGGTAGCTCCTGAGGAACACATTCCACATGAATGAGAACGTAAATGATAAAAGAGGAAGACATGGAATGCAGGTCACAGGGATCTCATATGGAAAACAGATAAAGGGTGATGGACTGGCGAGAATTCAGGATGGCCAGCCGCAGAGCGGTCCGTCCATGGGGAGGCAGGAGGATGGAAGGCTTGAGAAGGAACAGCTCCAGGAAAGAAAGAGAACTGATGGATGAGCCAGCGTGGCTCCAACACGCTGGGAAAACCTCATCTCATCTCTGCCAGAATGTCTAGCTGAGCTAATACAGGCACATGAGCAAATTAAACCATTTGGTGATTATTAACTTCAGGAAAATCAAAAATGCCTAAGAGCAGAAATAAAATCATCGCGTGCCATTTGACGCAGCCGCTGTGGTCACGACAGTGTAAACCGTGAGTCCTGGAAGGAGGTGGGAGAAGGGAAGTGTGTGGAGTGCCAGAGTCAGGAGAGCTGCGTCCTTAACTGTGGCTGTTCAAAGTCAATAGGTTTTATCTGAACCTGAAAAATCAGAGGAGAGCCGTGTAGGCGTGCGACTCAGAAGTAAGGAGTTAAGTGCCGGAAGAAACAGCATACGTGAGAAGAGCGTTTTTTGGGGAAACAGAAGTGGGTAAGCCTTTTAAGGGAGGCCAATAAGCCATGACCCTCTTCTGCAGTCAAGTTCTCAATCAGCTGAGGAATATGACAAAGGAATCAGCAGACAGAAAACAAATTCCCTTTCTTACCAATAAAAGCTAAGTCAGAGTGAGTTGCTTGGTGTGAGAGCTGGGATGCTTCTGCTGACTTTCTTTCTACTGATGTGTCCCACTAGTCTAGACCTCAGAGCAATCTGTCCAGAGAGCGAGTTTGAGTCCACAGGGAAAGATCTCTCCAGTTACCTCTGTCTCACTGGTCCAGGAGGAGAAGGGAGCATGTAAGACTGAGACTTTCATGCTCCTTCACTGCATAGACCTTCAGTGGAGTGATCCAATCCACTCAACAGAATAGCCCGACAGCTGCTGCCACTAATCAGGGACCACATTTCACCTTCATGGGGCAGGAGTGTTTGGGGAAGAATCTTTCTCCTGAAAACTAGAGAAGTGGGAAGCAATTATCCCCTCTATCAAAAGCCAGGAGCCAGGAGGATTTGAGCAAGAGGTTCCTGTTTTCATTACAAGCTTTGTGAAACTGTGTGCATGCATTATCTTAATAAGAATAAAATGAACGCTGAAATTTGGTTCAGAGAAGAGCATTGAAAATAGAGTAAAAATGTAAGCTGATTCCAGGGATGAGCAGGAATTCTTCAAGGCAAGATGTAGGCAAAATGTATTCCCTCCTTGTTGGAGAGCCTGTATCAAGGCACGGAGCTGTGAGAGTGTATCATCTATTCACCACAGCACCAGAGGCTGTGCCTGAGTTGTGTGTGGTTCTTGGAAGAGGAGAGAGATGTAAGATGAGGCTGTAAGGAGCTGGAACTAGGGCCAGGAAGGGCTTGTCTGCAGGATGTGTTGAAGAGCTTCCATAACATACGTGTGCTTAGCAAGTAGGGAGTGGAGATGGAGCATGGCCAGATCTGAATTTCAGAAAGATTATCCTTCCAGCATTACAGAGGACTGGCGTTTACAGGTAGAAGACAGGAAGACAGATGAGGAGGGCATGGAATCCTCCAGGTGAGAGGATAATTTGTTCACAGCAGCAGCAGCAGGCTCAGTCAATGAGCACAGCTGCTAGAGTCTGCTAACAACAGAATGCAGTTGACCACCCCAAGCAGCATATGCTAAAGGCAAGTTTGTGCCAAGTGTGGATTTCTCCTCCCCCGCAAACTGGCAGTCATGGGAAATGGCTTTGCACCTGGTCCATACAGTCCAGGTGATTCCAGAGATGGGACTCATGGCATGTCATGGTATGGCAGAACACCAGCTAACTGCTCTTGCTGGAAGGTTTTCTCCCGGAGTCAGACTTTTGGGGCTGGCATGGGTACCTGTGCCTCCAGGAAAGGTTCTCTGGAGAGAGTGTGGTGATCGATATGGGAGCATCTATAAAGGCTTTGAAGGGAAGTTAGTTTGGTAGGACGATCTTGGAGCATCACAGATCTAAGAATGAATGGAGTGTGTCAAGACAAGCGATGGAAAGTGAGTGTGGAAAAAGACAAAAAACAAGCTTTCTGGAATATGTAACCCAAGGAATAGAGTGGAAATAAGCTACGGATATAAAACAGACCTGGGACAAATCATATGGTCCTTGAATATCAGGATGAAGAGTTAGAGGTTCATTCTTAGGCAACAAGGAGTCACTGTGAGACTTGAAGCAGTGGAAGGAGAGGGCCAGATTTGCATTTTATAAATGAATGCCCAGGTGGTAGTGTGGAGTGTGAACGAGAGACAGGAGAGCGGGGCAGATGGCAGCCATCTGGGAGGCTTTTGGCAGTCCAGGTGAGCAACGATGCTGGCCTGAATCCTGACAGTAGTCACGCTGGGAGAGAGGAGGTTTGGCAGTGGGGGTGGAAAACCAAGAATCCGGCAGAAATAGGTTTCATCAGGACAGAATCTGGAGGGTAAGTAGGGAATTATTGGGGCATTTGAGAGGAGGGAGGGCTGAGACAGAGTGTGGTCCAAGACAAAAAAAAGTAACCTGCTCAAGGTCAAATCCAGAATTACGGCAAGACCTGATTTACAAGGCCCTGGCAGCTGAGTCTGCATCAAGAGATCTTTTCATTTCTCCACAGCTAGGCAAGGAACCAAACTCTCTGTTTCATTGTGTCCCAGGAGCATTGGAATGATTAGTGTTGGTTAGGTGCTGGAAGCCTTATTTCATTACTGTTTGACATCTTTAAAGGATAGAAACTCCAGCCCAGACAACAGCCTGGGCTTATAAATTAGTCAATTTACTTCCATTCCAGCTGGACAAGGTGGCTTTTCTCAGCCTGGCATCCTCTCCAAAGTTGGAGAAATAAGAAGAATCACTCTCTCAGCCTGGAAGAAACCGCTAGCCAGAAGAAACTGAACTCTACTCAAGGTTCAATGTGCACTGCCATGGTTCTGTGTGTGGGCAAAGCCATAAGCTCCCCTCACTGTGTTATTTCTGAGATTAGAAATAAGCACCATGACCAGCCATTCACTCTAAAGAAATCAATTCTTTTAGGGAAAAATATATGAAAGGACCAGGGGAACCCCCAAACATGTGTTTCTGAAATTAACACATTGACTGAGATTGTGCTGAACTCATTGATTTGGAAGAGAGAGACAAAGGAAAACCTTTCTTGAGTGCCCATCATAAGCCAGGCACCAGAGAAGGTGGTTTACACACAGTAACTCATCTGCATCCAAGGAGGCGGATAGCGGTGTCCTCATTTTACCAAAGAGGAAGTTGAGCTGCAGAAAGTTTAAATGACTTGCTCAATGTCAAAACTACTGATGTGCAAAGCTGGAATTCACTCCAGGCATGCTTTTGAGATAGAAACCTCGGGAAAGACGTGTCCTGAAGATGCAGAACAAGGAAGAAAAGTCTTAGTGAGAAGAGGGTGGAACAGGAAGGATTTTCAGAACACAGATATGTTTCATATTGTAATCAAGGTTCAGGCACCATTTCGGGGTGACTGGAATTCTGCAAAGGAATCGGGATTATGAAATCAAAGACTCTCCGAGATTGAAAGGGATTGTGGTGATCATCTCGTGCAGGCTCCATTTATATCCAATACCTCATCATCATACAGTCAAAGCCAAAGCCGGCTCCCCTCCCTCCTCCTTGTGCACTGGTTCTTGGAGATTCTGGGCAGCAGCTGCAGCCATTGAAACAGTGTTCATTTCCTTCCTTTGTGAGCGCAGCAATGAAAAAAGTACAGAGTGAGGGAGAGTGGGGGTGGGTCTGATAAATGATTCACTGGCAAAGCAAGTTCATAAATGGATTGGAATTAGGATAAGATGCTCAAAGCCCTTCTATCCGCTCATGGTGGATGCTGAAGTGCACCAGGTCCTCAGCTTTATTCACTCTGCTCTGACGACGACGTTTATGGGTTGTAAATCTCCTGGGGAAAATCGAGTTTGGAGCGACAGATGGCGGTGACATTTTCTCTAGTTCATGTGCTCAGAAATGGAGTGTCCCTGCCATTTGGGCTCACAGCACATTCTTGAGTGTGTTGGGAGAAGGCGGCAAGGGGTCAGCACCACGGACAGAGCCCTCGTCCACCAGGGAGGCCCCGGAGGGAGAGCTGCAGGCCCGCCCTGGGTGTGAAAGATCAGGACGTGAGCTGTTGGCTTGGGAGATCTCCTGCCACGAAGAACTTGGGCAATCACAGGAGTTGGGGGGGTGGTGGAAGAGCTGCTCTGGGGATCACGGGGTGCTGGGGTAGGCGATTGTTGAGCTCCATTCCTGTCCAAATTTAGTATGCCCTGCTCAAACATCGATTTGCCTTTTCTCTGACAGAGTGCTCTGTTTTCATCAAATAAAAATAATCTCTTTACATCAATAAAACCAATTATAATTTTAAAAAAGTACTCTCCACACCTTGTTTGTCATCAGTCCCTAATCCTGGCACCGTGAAACAGGTAGAGCCTGTACTGATTTTAGAGCTGAGGAACTTGAGGCCCTCGCGCTTGCCCAAGGTCACTCAGAGAATCAGGAGCAAAACTAGAATCAAGTTCAGGTCTTACCTTAAGGCTTCGTCTCCTAACACGATGAGATGATGGAGGCGGGGTTGGTAGGAAAGCTGGTTTAAGACATCACTCCCTTCTAAGCTTCCAGAATGGGGAGTTTCACATTAATAATGGAAAGCTGCTGCCAGAGGTATCTTTCTAAAACACAGACTTCATCATGTCACTCCTCGGTGTTAAAGCCCTTTAAGGGTCCCCCATGGCCTGCAGGATAAAGTAAAAAATCTTAGTAAGATGTTCAAAGCCCTTCAAAGTCTGACCCCAACCTCTCTCTCCAGCTGCAACACCTAGCACTCCGTCTCAGCAGCCTTGCTTCTAGTCCCAAGAAAGCAGTTATTATTGCTCTGCACAGATCTCTCCAGTGGCTCAGGCTGCTGCATGCACTGCCTAGAAGGCTCTCCCACCCCTTCCCTGCCATGGGTGGATGATGAGTGAGCCACAGCTCATCACGGAAATTCACTGCCAAAGTGACACCCCCTTTGCGCTCTTGCCTGTCCAGGAGACAGTTTCGCTTTCTGCTGTTTCCACAAGGCTTTGTTCTTAGCTCAATTATCACATTGATCACACTACACTCTAATTATCTGGGCACATTACTTTCTTCCAAACTAAGCTGTGAGCACCTCCAGGGCAGGGGCTTCGGCTGATTCACCTCCATTTACCCTGCCTGTGCTGAGATGCAAATGTTCACAGGGAAGACTGTGGAGTGGAAGTGTGGGATCAGGAAAGGGACAAAGTTGCAATTATGACAGAGGACGCTGACCATTAAAAAGGTGGCTCTGGAATGCTTGGAGGAATCTGGAACCTGTGGGGCCAATGGGAGAAGCTCCCAATGCCAGCCGAGACCATTAGCTCTCAGAACCCTCGAACCCCGATACTGGCCCCGAGACACAAGATCTGAGCTTCCTGAGTTAGGAACTGTGACCCAAGTGGAGGTGTTCCATTGTCCAGTCCCCATAATGTCTCTATCCATTGGGATGGGACTTATCACATCCCTCGTCCTGTTGCATGTTTTTTTGCCATGACATGTCAACGTCTGTGGTGAGTTTTGATCTTAGGGTTGGAGAAGATTCATCCAATAACTCAACAGCCTTTCCTGAACACACTTGCTAAGATCTGGATGCTGAGCTGGGAGCAGGGGTACTGAGACACACAAACCAGCCACTTCTTGCTCCTTGACCGAGAACACCCCAGAGTGAGGAACATGAACGCTCACTGCCCAGTGAAAGAAGAAGGCTGGGCAGACGGTGGGCACAGTGAGACCAGAACAAGTTCAGGGGAGTTAGGAAAAGCCTCCGTGGGAACTGCCATGGATCTGGGGCTCAGGACCCACAGTGGCCTGGACAGGGAGCCATGCGCCACCCATAAAGCAGCTCCCATCACCCAGGACGTTTTATTCTTTGCTGCCTCCCAGGCTCCTTTAAGGATGCAGTGACGCGCCATCATCTATGGCTGTAACCAGACAGTAAGCCATTGATGTCGCCTCTTCTTTTAAGGAAATTCTAAAATGCACACTTGGCTGAGGGTGGGGGCAAAAAAACAGGGGAGCTGGGTTCCAACCAGCTCGTTAAACAGCCCCCACCACCTCTGAGGCCCAATTCCCATCATTTTATAAGCCTCCTGCCTTAACACCTTCACCATGACAAGCCTGGCTGTTAATGGGTGTGTAATTGGGGGGATAATGCAAAATCTGTTAAGAATTCGGACTCTGGGTGTGCGACCAGCTGAAGGAGGTGAGGACCTGTCCCCCTCACCCCAGAGAGTGTCATCACTACTGCAGCTGTCAGGTTGAGTGAGGTTGGTCCCACTGCATACGTGTGCATATTTCAACGCTTCCAAAAGTGCTTCATGTGTAATTTTTTCCAGATCTGATCCTCACAAAGTCTTTCAGGTGAGAAGGTCATGTGTTATTATTTCCATTGCATGAATAATGGAACTGAGGCTTTGGAAAGAGACGGGAACTTGGCCAGAAAGCAGGGGCCTGAGTGAGTTTCTCTCCTGCTGACAATTCTGTCACTGTCCTCTGCATCAAGCTGTGACTGGCAGGGAGACCTGGGCCTGGAGTCCAGACTCCCCTCGACATGTGGCCCTGCGCCTCCAGGAACTCGCTTACCTAACGAATCCTTTGGAGGCCAGGCCGCATGTTGAGGGTGAGGATGCAGGTCCTGGGGTTGAGCTCAGCATTCCCAGCGCACAGCTTAGAGAGCAGCAGTGGCTTCAGGAGTCTCTGCAGATCAATGGTGCCCCAAGGAATGGGAGACCGAGATTTTTCCCAGTCCCAGAGCTCCTCTGACCAGCCCGTGGGCCTCGATTCCTCCATCTGTAGAATAGGGATGTTGGACTGAGAGACCCAAGAGCATTTCCGCCACTTCAGAAAGACATGATTTCACATGCCAGCTCCTACAGGAATTGTTGGGTAGCCTCAGGAAGGTTACTTAATATCCTGAGCCTCAGCTTCCCTCCTCCAAGTGACGGAGAGCACGTAATCATCCCCCTGTGCAGCGGAGAGATTGCGATTACATGGTACACGGTATAGAAATTGTTTAACACCATGGCACGTGTATACCTATCTAACAAACCTGCACCTTCTGCACATGTACCCCCGATCTTAAAGGATAATAAAAATAAATAAATAAAAAGAAAATGAACACTCAAAAAAAAGTAAAAAAAAAAAAAAGAAAGAAAGAAATTGTTTAACACCACGCCTGATGCTCTGGACGTGTTTGGTAATTTTCAACTACTTTTAGCCTACAACGACCACACAGGAAGGCACACCACACCCTGTCTTAGAGAAATCCTCAGCTCCAGGATCCAGCCTGTCCGCTCCTGCTCACCGACTCCGTGCTGGCGCTCTGGGGCACGTGGCGATAACCAACTCCCGGGCAACCACAGCCTCCATGGGAGATAAGTCGCACCCACAGGTAACCTGACCATCCTCCCACCCGGCTCCCTCCACAGCACAACGGCACTGCCGAGACCGGAAGGGGAAAATAGAGATGAAGGAGAAAGAGTGGGGAGGGAGATGTGAGGCCATCACCATTTTGCGAAAGAAGATGATTCAAGTAGAATGCGGTACTAATTTAAATCCCGAAATGACTGATGTATTTTCCATGGTGTTTTATTAATCAGCCTCAGATAGAGCACAATTTGCAAATTTCATGTGGCAGCTATTAAACATTTTCTCCTACGTAAGTAAATGAAAGGGATTTACTAATTCCAGCAGACACTTCATGAATTGGTAATGGAAGCAAGCGCCCAAACACAGGCACACATATTGAAGTCACTCAAAATGCAACGCGGCACTCAGGTCCCGGCCAAATGGATTGAATCCCTCGCATGTATCCTGAGCCCCCGGAGACTTGATAAATACTGATACAGCGGTGGAGGGCAGTGATGCTGGGAGACAAGTCCAGTTAGTGTTTACAGCGCCCCTCACTTGGAGGGGACGTGGGGAGCTCTCCTCTTGGGCAGAAGGCATTGGTGCTCTCAGAGTCTTCTTTCTTTTTTGCCCTCTCATTATTTCCAGGCCAAACTTATGCAGAAGTCCCACTCTTCGGGATGTCTTCTTGTGCTCGTAACTATGCCTCCCACCTCCCACCTCGCAAAGAAGGTTTACTGATGGCAATTCAGCCAGGTCCACGGGTGTGGATCATTGTCCCCGTGTACAGAGGGAGGAATTGGAAGCCTGAGGAGGTCAAGTGCTTTGTCCAGGCCATCAGGCTAGGGAAGAAATGCAGGAGAGGCCTCCTGACCCTCTACAGAGGGCGAGGGGTGCAAGACACCGAATCAGACAGACCCACCCACACACCTGCAGAGACCCCTGTGAGCCTCGAACCTTTGGGATAGTGGAGAGCGCTTTGCTGGTGTCCAGGAAGCCACACTGTATGACTGGCTGGCTGTTCTTACCCTGCTCTGGGCCTCCATTTACACAGCTATAAAATGAGACCCTTGGAATGAGCTCCATTCCAGCAGAAAGGTCTTAAACACATGCATTTTTCTCCCTAGAAGAAGACTTTGTTGGAAAGGATGAGCAGGAGTGAGTGCACGAGGCATGAATGGATGAAGCTGGGGGAGACGTTCGTAGTTTTTCAGCAAGGGGAGTCACGCTGTCCTGGCAGAATCTTCTCAGTGCCATGGAGGCCGTACCGTGGGATGTGACGTGAGTTGTCCACATTCTGTTTGGCTCCTTAGCCTTGACTGGTTTCAATTCAGTTGAATCCAAGTTTACCCTGTTCCTTCATTCCTTTTTCTTTTTTCTTTTTTTTTCTTTGAGACGGAGTTTCACTCTTGTTGCCCAGGGTGGAGTGCAATGGTGTGATCTTGGCTCACCACAACCTCTGCCTTCCTTTTTCAAGTGATTCTCCTGCCTCAGCCTCCTGAGTAGCTGGGATTACAGGCATGCACCACCAAGCCCAGCTAATTTTGTGTTTTTAGTAGAGACGGATTTCACCATGTCGGCCAAGCTGGTTTCAAACCCCCGACCTCAGGTGATCCACCAGCCTCGGCCCCCCAAAACGCTGTTCCTTCATTTCTTCAGCACTTGCCATGTGCCGGCTCCGAGGATGCCATGGGGAATGGCAGGCACTGTTCTCCAGAGTCAACAAGCAGGGAAGCTGCGTCACAGATAACACAAGAAGACCCAGCTTCCACCCATGGAGCTCCAGCTTATGCCAGTTCTCATGATTCACATCACACTTCCCTGTCAAGTTTAGCTGCTTTAAATATAATGCTTATACCCCACCTTTCCTAAACAACTCCTGCAGAACCATCAACACTTCATTCGAGGGCTGCCTCCTCTGTAAAATCTGTGCCACCTCCTCCACTCCACTCCACTGATTTTCACCTCCAGCCTTCAACGCACCTCCCAGGGTTTCCCTGGTGCATGGTGACAGGATGGGGCTTGATCATCACCACTGAGCCCCCAGGCACAGAGCACTTCCTGGCCACAGTGAATGTTTGCTGACTGAACACTTTTTCTTATGAGTTCTCACAGGAGAAGAGACTAAGAAAAGAAATCCGTACCCACCCAGCCTCTGGCACCTATAGTTACAGCAAACATGAAACCTAGCTCAGCTTCTACCCAGATCAGCACAGATCCTGTTTACCTCTGTTTCTGTTATTTAATACACCAGGCAAGGCTTCCCTCAAAACATGGCAAAGCCCTGAAGAATACCATCTGCAGCAACAGTCGTTAGAATCAGACTCGGATATGACACAGACGTTAGAATTATCAGACGGGGAATTTAAAATCACTGTAATTAATATGTTACACTTTCCAGTGGAAAAAGCTGACCACATGAAAGAGCATATGAGTAATGTAAGCCAAGAGATGGAAACTCTAAGAACCAAACAAGAGGAAACACCAGAGATTGAAAACACGGCAGCTGGGCACAGTGACTCACACCTGTAATCCCAGCACTTTGGGAGGCCAAGGCGGGCGGACCACCTAAGGTCAGGAGTTTGAGACCAGCCTGGCCAATATGGTGAAACCCCATCTCTACTAAAAATACAAAAAGTTAGCTGGATGTGGTGGTGGGCTCTTGTAATCCCAACTACTCAGGAGGTTGAGGCAGGAGAATCGCTTGAACCCAGGAGGCGGAGGTTGCAGTGAGCCGAAATCGTGCCGTTGCATTCCAGCCTGGGTGACAAGAGTGAGACTCTGTCTCAGAAGGAAAAAGCAAAACGAAACATGAGGTTGGGAACAGAGCATGCCCTTCACAGACGCAGAGACCGGGAGACTTGAGAATTAGTGAGAATCGCTCCAGAGAATTCACAGAGAAAAAAGTGAAAAAGACAATAAACCAAAACCAGAACAGAACACCCAAGAACTGTGGGACATGACCAGAAGGTACAGTAAGTGTAACATGTGTCATTAGAATACCAAGAGGAGAAGGGGGAACACAGCAGATGAAATAGTCCAAGTGACAATGATGAAGAGTTTTCCCAAACTAATGCTAGACACAGAACTACAGATCCAAGAAGATCAGAGAACAGCAGGCAGGATAGATGCTCACCCAGAACAGTCACAGGAGCCGGGGAGAGACCAGGGCAGTGTGGACTCCCAGCACCTGGGCCAAGCTCTCCCTCACCTGCACAACCACCTTGTGGCCATAACTTGTAGACCACTGGGGTGGTCTTGGAGCTGCTGAGCTCAGACTCCGTCCAGTGGGCCCGGTGACCGGGCACCTTGCTGGTGACACGGCCCCTGGAGGAATGGCTCCAAGGGTATGCCACCTGCTGGGATGCCTGGTGGGGCAAACAGACGCTGTGCTGGTTAGGAGTGTCATCTGTGTGGCTCGGCTGGCTCATGCTGCAAAGGGGAATTTATCTTGCAGATTTGGGGCAGCTCATGAATCCCCAGGAAGGCCGAGACATAGGAGGAATTGAGGGAGCTGTGTGGCCCGACCCATCACACAGATCACCTCACCAGGTCAGTGCAGGGGGATCCTACTGTCCCACCCCCGACCACACACTCCCCAAGTGGCTCTGCAGTCCCCCCTGGGGCCATCACAGTGTGGCCACACAGGGAAGAGGTCTCTCCTCCCCGGCGCCTGAGGCATCTGAGGTTCCATGCTCCGGTCCCATCATCCAGGTCAGCAGGGAAGGCAGCTGGGGTCTCATCAGCTTTGTTACTGGAAAGCAGAGTCTGCCAACCAGGCCCATCAGTTGAGCAACTCCCCAGACCTACGGAGGTGGCTGCATGCTGGGCGGCCCACGATGGCGTCAGCCCTCCATGGTTCTAAGGAGAGAGGAAGGAGGTGTGTTCATGCCACCTCCCCAGTTCCTCTTTAAACAGCTGTGGAGGTGATGAAATGAGTAACTCACACAAAAGTGAAAAAAAGTCTCAGATCCAAAGTTAGAAGTGAAGGATGGCACCGTCCCTTTTCCAGAACTGCTGGAGGACAATCATGCATTTTACAGGAGCCCAAATAGGACACAGTCCTGCACATTCCCTCATGGGTCCTCACGGCCATCCTGGGGAAAGAGTTTCCACACACCTGCATCTCACAGGCGAGGGTGCTGTGGGTCCGGGAGGTGGGTGTGGAGGCAGACTGCCCAGGCCGTTTGCTGGGGGCTGTGACTAGGCGTGTGTTCTGTCTGCATTGTCCCTGGCCTTGAGACACCAACTTTCTGGAGCCATTGGGCCGGGCTGGGCTGGGCAGGGTGGGGATGGCTGCCGAGATGGGGCCTCTGTTCCTCCCAGAGGCGGCTCTGTGTTTTATTAAACTTTGTTGGCTGTAACATTTTGCACTGGGAGAGCTCTCTGGCGAACAGCACCCAGACTCATGCATTATTTACCAGCTAATATCACAAGAGCAATGTACACAGACCAGCCCTCCCTGCCCGCCCCCGCCCTAGAGGCACCGTGAGCCCTGCCAGCTCCGCTTGTTCTACATGCCTGGGTCAGCCACGCCACCTCTGGCACCACCGCCTCGCTTACGCACGACGTCTGTGGCCAAAACGGGGAGTAACTTGGCAGAGCAAAGACTCGGCTCTTCCCAGCTCGTCCAGTTAAGATGAAGAATGGAGGGGGAGCCCTGTTATTCACTGAATTAAATCCCAGAGCTCCCTCTGCCTTTCAAAGCCTCTCTCCCCTGAGTCAAACCCCAAATTTGATTCCGTCTTCCCTGTCAACCACTCTTGCTTTCTGGGCAGGATAATCCAATTTGCTCACTGTTCTGGCACATGCTCCTCTAACTCCTGCACCCTTTTCATCCTCATGTTTCCTCCTGCCATCTCCTTGCTCTTCCACCTATGAGCTCTAGCCGTCCTTAAATACCACCCAGGTCCACTGCCGCCCGTCCCTCATTCAGGAACCTCTTCCACAGGAGGAAGTCTCGGAGGGGCTGCTGGGGCTCACCTGCTGTCAGTGAGGAGTGGCCAGGGCACTGCTGTGGGAGGTGCTGAAGAGGCCGCTCCAAGGGAGTGCAGAGTGGACAGAGGGGACTCGCACCTGGAATGCCGGTCTGGGAGAAAGGTTGTCTTGCACCATTTATGGAATAAGGGGCCTGTTGTGCATGAATATATTCAATATTGACAAGATTAGGAGGCCTGTGGACATCTTATCGAGGAGCACCATGAGAGACATCTGGGTCAATGATAGGTGGGAAGGAGCCATGTTTGTGTGGAATGCTTGGGGCCAGGAGGAGGAAGGATATATTCAAAATAGACCCTATAATGGGGGAAGAGAAGGCCAAGCAAATCACTCCTTCCTCCCCAGCATGCCGACGATGGGGGCATAAATGGCACCCATACAGGAGTCTGGGAGAGTGAGAACATCCCCACATGACAAACTCTTGAAGTCATGGGAAGCCACGGTTCTCGTTTTCAGGATGGAGATAAGAATGGCTGCGTTGCTGGCTTCAGGCAGAGCTGCTGTGGGCGTGCTCTCTGACAGAGGAGAGGAAAACTCATCCTCTCAGCCTGGGAGCTTGGGTGGTGTCATTCGCAAAATTCATTTCCACTGGCCTCCCCTCAAGACTCAGTCCCCTAGAGAATGTGCGGTTGACCCTGTTTACAGGATTACATTCTCTACCTGATGGCAGCAGGTACCACCTCCACACAGACCTGGCCTTCTGGCTCTGTGTCCCTGTCGCTTTTCTAATGGTGCCGAGGGCCAGCTTAACTCTCTGCCTTCCTCCAGCCCCTCTACCCTCCCTGTGGGATCGTCACTGATCAACAGGGCTTGAAGCACTCACCTCCTTTGTCCTCAGCAAACTTCCCTCCGATTCCATCACCCACCAGAGCTTCACCTCCATTGCATGCCCTCTCCACTGACGACATTCCACAGTTCTGACCTGGGGCTCCGCTCAGCCCCTTCAGCTCCCCTCTGAGGGTCTCAGTCACTATTGCACCTTTCATGACCAACCACCTCTGCCTCCGTGAACATTCAAGCCTCTGTGCCCATGCTGGCATTCTTTTGTGCTCCCATCTTTCTCCATGCAGATGCTACTCACAATAATTAAAATAGTGTGCATTGGCTGGGTGCAGTGGCTCAAGTCTGCAATCCTAGCACTTCGGGAGGCCAAGATGGTGGCTCACCTGAGGTCAGGGGTTCAAGCCAGCCTGGCCAACATGGTGAAACTCTGTTTCTATTAAAAATACAAAAATTAGCTGGGCATGGTGGTACATGCCTGTAATCCCAGCTACTCAGGAGGCTGAAGCAGGAGAATTGCTTGAACCTGGGAGGCGGAGGTTGCAGTGAGCCGAGACCGCACCACTGCACTTCAAACTGGGCAACAGAGCTAGACTCTGTCTCAAAAAAAAAAAAAAATGTGCATCATGTTTTCTTCCAAGCTAACACGGCTGCAGGATTCTGTGAGAAAGGTGCCACCTGGTTTCCAGTCGTCAGTCTCTAAAGCCTGCAATTCCCCTTGGCTCTGCCTTCTCCCACCCTGGAAAACCCTACTGAGTGTGTGAGACCCCCACCTGTCTCTCCCAGCACTGACTGGTTCCCTGCTCGGAGCTGATGCTGGCTCCGGGAACAGGAATCTGAAGGAGACACAGTCCTTGTCCTGAAGCAGGGCTCCCAACAGCAGTGCTGGGGTGCATGTGACTCGATTTCTACTAGACTGACTCACTCACTGGGGCTGGTCAGTGCTGCTTGAGAACCACGTGGAATGTTGGCAGCATGCTGGACCGTTGTTATGTCACGATGGGCTGTGTCCTGAGCGGTGTGGGGAGGTGCTGCCCTACAGGAGCTTGGTTCCATTTGAAAGAGAAAAGCATAAACTTGAAAAGCCTGAATTCTGTCCTGCCTTTTCTATTTTCAGTTCCAGCTCCCTGGACAGGACTCTGCCAGGTCACACCTGCGTCTCTTCTGCAGCCTCCTGGTTGTCCTTCCCATGTTCAGTCTTCGGTACCCCACTGTGTCCTCAATCTGGCATGTGGCAAACAACTCTGGGCAAGGCATCCAATGCATTGCCACCTCAGCTCTGCCCAGGCCACAAGGGCTTGGATGAGTGGATTCCCAGCTCAAATGTGCACCCACTATGCCCTCCGTCTCTCCCTGCCTTCCTGGCCTCTTCCTTCTCTGACCATCTGGAAGCCCCCTGACTACCTGAATGGGATATTCACTGCCCGCTCACAAGGCCTGGACTTTCCTGCCTCGGCCCCTTCTTCTGCAGTTCTGTTCACGGAGAAACCTACGCCTCCCTTGCTTTTGTTCCCCAAACCCTTTTGGTCTCTCAATAACTACCCCACAAGGCTAAGGAATTTTTATGCAGATGGCCCCTTAAGTGATTTCTCAAAATACCCCAGATTTCCTGAGGTGTGATGATTTACATATTGTGACCCCCATCTTTTTTACAACATGTTTTGGATACTGTCAGTGAAGACCATCACAGTAGTGATGATGGCAGTGATGATGGTGTTGATGACAGTCATGGTGATAGTGATGATGGCAGTGGATGACGGTGATGATGATGATGGCAATGGTGATGATAGTGATGATGACGGGGATGATGGTGATGACAGTGGTGATGATGATGGGGATGATGGTGATGATGATGGCGGTGATGATGATGATGGCAATGGTGATGATAGTGATGATGACGGTGACAATGATGATGGCAATGGTGATGATAGTGATGATGACAGTGATGATGATGGTAATGGTGATGATAGTGATGATGATGGTGATGATGATGGTAATGGTGATGATAGTGATGACGGTGATGATGATGATGATGGTAATGGTGATGATAGTGATGATGACGGTGATGATGATGATGATGGTAATGGTGATGATAGTGATGATGACGGTGATGATGATGATGGTAATGGTGATGATAGTGATGATGACGGTGGCGATGATGATGGTAACGGTGATGATAGTGATGATGATGGTGACGATGATGATGGCAATGGTGATGATAGTGATGATGACAGGGATGATGGTGATGACAGTGGTGATGATGATGGGGATTATGGTGATGATGATGATGGTAATGGTGATGATAATGATGATGACGGTGATAATGATGATGGCCATGGTGATGATAGTGATGATGATGGGGATGATGATGATGGCAATGGTGATGATAGTGATCATGACGGGGATGATGATGATGGCAATGGTCATGATTGTGATGATGACGGTGATGATGGTGATGACAGTGGTGATGATGATGGCGGTGATAATAAGAGGCAGCAGCTGCTGTGTCTGCAGTTCCAGTCCCTGCCCGCCCTTCTGGAAAGCCCATATGTTAACATTCTTCACGACCTCGTGAAGGAGTAAGAGCACATCAGAGGATTAATAGCCACAAATAAGCTAAATGCTCCTCCTCAATGACATCTAATTATCTCATTAAGAGAGGACCAAGATGGAGTGTTGACTAATTGTAAACAGATTTTCCATTCTCTTCTCTCTTCCCCACACTTCCTCCCCAACACACACAAACACACGCTCGCACACACTCCGCCTTCTTTCCACTCTAGCCACAAGCAAATGACAATGGATTGTTGGAAATTACCAAGCAGTTAAGGCAGTGCTCCTGGAATTAAGGGGAATGAGACAAGGGCCCAGCTGGAGGCTGCACAGAAGAGTCTCCAGTGGCTGCTCCACACATCTGGGTGCTCGCTGCAGGCTCCCTCCCTGCTTCCTGAGGCGGAAGACGGCACTAGGATTTCTTCAAGGTGAAGATGAGCATTTTGAGCGGCAATGCTGGAGACCTGGAGCCCCCATGGCAGCCTCTGCAGGACTTCCACCCTGTGGGTGCTGAGCCAGTGTTCAGTGCAGTGATGCAGAGTCCTCCTTAGAGGCCATCCGTCACTGTCCCTGGGGCCCTAGTGCTTCTTATGGCCCTGCGGAGGTCACCTACAATGAGAGGGTCCCCTGGACTCGTAAGGGCTGTTTGCTGTGGGCAGCACCCTGCAGTGATGGTTTATGGAGAACAGTGTGGCCTGGGGATGCTGCAATGACACAGAGGGGCCTGTCCACCCGCTGTGGCCTGGCCTCGCATCTTCCCGACTCTCACTCCAGCCACGGCAGAGACTCTCAAGGGCCTGCTCCCCGGCACGTTGCCTGCACTGCTCTGAATGTCGTGTGCCTTCTGTCCTGGCATTATAGGTCAACGTATATGCTCCCAAAATTCATATCTGGACCTCCCAATCCCCAGTACCTTAGAATGTAACCCTATTTAAAAATAGAGTCTTTGAAAATGTAATTAACTAATTCAAGATGGGGTCCTTAGGGTGGCCCTAATCTAATGTGACTGTGTCCTCATGAAAAGGGAAATTTGGTGACAGACACGCACCTGTGGAGAGAGTCACATGAAGGTGGGACGGCCCTCTGCAAGCCAAGGAAGGAGACCTGGAATGGATCCTTTCCTCTGGGCCTCAGAAGGACCCAACCTGCCGATGCTTTGATGCTGACTTCCAGCTTTCCAGAGCCAAGAGACTGCCCGGCATGGGCACACTGTTTCAGCAACCCGGGACCTCAGACACCTGCCAGGCTCGTAGGGATGCATGAGCTGGAGGAGTGGGGGCATGAACACCCCACAGGGCAACCCGCGCCCCTGGGAATCGAGAGCCAGTGTGCACACTTGCCCCCACCCCTCGGTGGATGACTCTGAGGCAAGCTCGGCGGGCTCCTCCCAGGCCCCAGCTGGATGGAACCCAGCTGTCCACAGAGGCACCCAGCTCTGCAATACCCCTCCACTTGGCCCTCCTCACTTTCCTGCTCCTGGCTCCTGGCCACCCACTCCTGCTCCTGAGAAGTCTGCCTCAAAAAACTCTGCATTCAAGCCATAGTCTCAGGCCCTGCTTTCCAGAGTGATACAGGCTGAGGCGTGCGGTGCAGACCAACCGTCTGAGAAAAGGGAGCCCCGCCTTGTGATTCTCCCAGCTTGAGGAGGTGGGGGAGGGATCTTTGGTTGCACGCTGCATGGGGTTGCATGGCCCCAGGCACGCAGCTGTGTTTCTGTTGTTCGGGCTGGTGATGTCAAGTTCTTTTCTGTCCAGATATCGGTGAGGCACTTTGGAAATACCGGCCAAGCGGGAACCAGGGATGTGTATTCATATTGCTTTGCAGTCGCTCCCTGGACAGGTCTCCCTGCAAAGGATACCAAAGAAATGCACTCTGTTTCAGTCTGATGCCTCAGTGAGACCCTTTCATGCGGCCCTTTCAGGGAATGGAAAGGAAGGAGAGGAGGTGCTCTGGTACGCTTTGGGGGTAACTTTGACTTCAAGGTGGGAGAAGATTTGCTGCGTTAAATTGTGCAAACAAATTCGGTGTATTCCTATGTGGCTGAAAATACATTGTTTTGACTCTTATATTTGCCAGACTGCAAGATACACCATTGATTTAATAACAGCTTGTTGAGGGCAAAAGAGAAGCACTCAGTTTAACCCACACACAATGTCTTTTCCTAGGAGAGCCTACATTCGACCTCACATTGGAATCTGTGCTTTTTTCACAGTCAGAATCTAGGGCATCTTGTCACATTCTTCTGGCCTGGTCAATGGCAGTTGTTCACAGAATTAAGGAAGCTGCTTTTCATACGGACTTGACGTTTTTGGCACGTTTAGACAGGATGCGTAATTTGATCCATGTGAAAGATTGCCAGGGTTTCTCCTGAACCTCACATCTGGTTAAACTTAAGCCCTCTCTCCCCTCCACTGACAAAGAAGTGCCACACAGAAACACACCGTGACCCCCCGCAGCCACAGGCCTTGAGGACAGAGCAGCTGGAGGCTGAGAGTTTCTGTACTGTGGGTCTTTTGCAGCATGACAGATGACCACAAACAGGGCGGCCTAGAGCAACATGGAGTTATTATCTCATGTTATCATGGATCAGAGCTCTATGCAGAGGGGAGCCGGGTGCCCTGCCTGGGTCTCACAGGCTGCATCCTGCTGTCTGTCAGGCTGTCCTCCCATCTGGACTCCAGGTCTGCTTTCAGGCTCACTGGAGAGTGTTGGTGGAAGTCAGCTACTGAGGTTGTAAGACTGAGGTCCCCCAGGACACCTCCGAAGACAATTAGCAACCAGAGTCCTTCCTTCCCTCCATGCTGGCTGGGAAGGCTCCCTCTGTGCACCACAGAGGAATCTTAAGTAATGTTTTATAGTCATGGGAGTGGCTGCCACAATGTTTGCCACAGAACAGAACCTATCCGTCATCCACACTCAAGGGAAAGGATTATACCGAACAGGTACACAGACGAGGGAGGGGAACTTGGAGGCCATCTTGAAATTCTGCCAACCACACTTCTCTTCTGCACTGCCAGGCCCTCCAGAGTGACCTGGCTTGGAGGGGCTGGTCTTACACTGTTTCCTCTGCTGTTTGCACCCTGAAATCCTCACCTTGGAGGGCCAGGCACAGGCTGGCCTTCAGAGGGTAAAGGACCCATGCTGTCCTTCTTCCCACAGAGGGTAAGGAACCCAGGCTGCCCTCCTTCCCGCAGAGGGTGAGAGACGCAGGCCACCCTCCTTCCCACAGAGGGTAAGGGACCCAGGCCACCCTCCTTCCCACAGAGGGTGAGGGACTCAGGCTGCCCTCTTTCCCCTAGGACACACACTACACACGGCCAGCCCTGGATCACGTGACAGCCATTGGCTAGCATCTTCTAAAAGCAGGAGGGAGGGGGTTTCTGTAATTCTAAATGAAGATCTCAACCAAAGGTCATGCAATCACTCCAGCCATCTTTTTCTACAACCAAATCCCCACCAGCAGCATGAGTGCTGTGGCCATAAAATTCTCTGACAAGGGCCTGAGACCTGATTCCCTCCCCTTCAGAGACACAATTTACCGTGACTGCACAGAACAACCTTCCTTTCTCCTGTTCATGCATGTGACCAAGTGAGGGAAGAGGAGGTTGTTCCATGCTGTCACAGTGAAAACAGTGTGGAGTCTTCTTACAAAGCTAGGCATGGTCTCACCTGTTATCCAGCAATCACGCCATGGCTATTTACCCAACTGATGTGAAAATGTGTGTCCATACAAAAAAACTGCATGCAGATGTTGGTAGCAGCTTTATTTGCACTCACCCAAAACTGGAAGCGACGAAGATGCCCTTTAGTAGGTGAGTGGATAAAGAAGCAAACACTTCATGCGATGGAATATGATTCAGCAATAAAAAGAATAGTTATCAAGCCGCGCAAAGACGTGGATACGTCCCACAAGCATAGCGCTAAGTGAAAGAAGTCCCTCAAAAGGAACTGCACCCAAGCACTGTTCTCCAAATTAAAAGTTGCTTCTGGCAGGGGTGTGGCTTAACAAATAGGAAGCCCCTATTTGTGTATTCTGGAATCGCACAGGTAAGTGAGTGGATGCTGATGGTGGGAGCCTTTTTCTCAGTGCTAGAGAGGAAGTTCACAGATAAGCAAGAGTGAGAGGCTGGAAGGATCCACGTGGGCACCAGTTCGTGGAGGAGACATTGGTAGGAACACATGTCTAGTTTAATGCAAATACAGATGGATACACATAGAGATGTTTACATGTATCCATACACGACTTCTTTGATACACAGCTATTTCCTTGCTCTGTTGGCTGAGAGGGGCGAGAAGCAGTGACACCCCAGTAGCCATGAGCACACTTAGCACCCTGATCTTGGTTTCTGCCTTTCTTCAACTCTAAGGGAGCCAGGGCTCCTGCGAGAAATGGCTGAGTCTCGGGGGCTGCAGGAAATAGACAGGACGAGGCTGGAGCATCTCCTTGTGCCAGAAAGTAAGGAAGTGCCCCACAAATCCCGATGATAGGCTATGTCCCAGGGGCACAGAAGCCCACTGAAAGCTCCCTGTGGCCAGGGTGGAATCATTTGAGCAAACCGTAATAAATGAGGTACTGGTGGATTATAACCCAAAGTACAAGATAAATATGCATAAGTCCACATCAATGTAAATAACTGTTGAATAAATGAGGAACAATAGGCAAGGCTCCCATGCCCCCAAATTCTAAATAACTTATATAGATATGCTACCTCAGGGAAATGGAGCATAACCCCCTATTCCTCAAGTGCTGGCTGTACAGGGTGATTTCCTTCCAAGGAATATAAACTGGGAATGGAGTGGGGCAGATTATAGGCAGAAACAACACAGAAAACACGACCCCATCCTGAGGACCAAGGCCAACATCAGTCAGCCACCCGTCACGTGGATAGTTCACCCCTGCTGTGGTCCCAATGTCTGTGGCCCCCCCGAAATTCACATGTGCAGCCCTAACCCCCAAGGAGCTGGTTTAGGAGGCGGGGTCTTTGGAAGGTGATTCAGTCATGAGGGTGGAGCTCTTGTTGGTGGGATGAGGATGAGTGGCCTTGTAAAGGAGACCCCAGCGGGCCCCTCACCCCTCCACCCTGTGAGGACACAGCTGGACGGCACCATCTGAGAGAGCGTGTCCTCAGTCTTGACCTTCCAGCCTCCAGAACTCTGAGGAATAACTATCTGTGGTTTACGAGCCTCCCAGCCTGTGGTATTTCGTCCCAGCAGCCCGAGCTGAGTAAGACTTGGTTGCCCGTGGTATGATGTGAGTGGAGGGCATTTGCCTCTGTGCTCTCCTCCCAAAACCCACAACCTCAAACACGTTCCAGTCCAGGGAGACTCTACAAAATACCAATTAGCACCCCTCAAACTGTCAAGGTTCTCAAAACCAAGGAAAGTCTGAGAAACCGCCAGAGCCACGGGGGCCTGGAAAAACATGGCTGCTGAATGTGATGTGGCGTCCGGGTGGGATTCTGGAACGCAATGGGACATTAGGGCAAAAACAGGGGCAATGTTAATAAAGCAGGGACTTCAGTCCATAAGAGGGTATCAGCATCAGTCCACTAACGGTGACAGATACGCGATACTAATGGCAGAGGTAGACAGTAGGATAGCTGAGTGTAGGGTGTGTGGGAACTCAGCGACCTTCTCCCAGCTCCTCTGTGCATCTGATGGTATTCTAAGCATGACGGTTTAGTTGTGCACACACACGTGCACACACACACACGTGTGTACACACCACCCCAAGACAGAGACAGAGCTGTGTTCTGTACCAGGCTGGCGTTTCCCTCAGTTGGTAATGATCCAGCTCCCCCCGACGCCCGGGGAAATTCCAGGAGCAGCAAGCAGGCAGGACTAAAGTGACTCACACACCTTTCCATGGTCCAGAATCTTGCCCACAGGTCACACCTGAGAGAAGAGAGGCCTGGAGGAGATGGCAGTACGAACTCCTGTCTAGTTTAATGCAGTTTAATGCAGGTCCACGAAAAACACACAGGCAGGAAGGTTCCAAGGAGCTTTATTCTGCCTCCTTCCCTCACTCCCTGCCAGCACCCTTGGGTCCAGGGGGCATTGCACCACAATACGTCTACTTGCTCATGTAAGGCAGGCCCCGAGGTGAGCCCGCCCCACAAAGAACAGGCCCTGCACGTGCCAGCCATGGTTTGCCAGGCGGCTTGGTGTTAGCTGGATGAGAGGCGCAATGCACAGGAACCTTCGGCCGCCCCTGCTCTGCCTAGCTCCCCAGGGAGGTGGGCACAGAGCGCCTGGCCGCAGCACCTCACTGGCTAGGGCACTGCCACCAATCCCTGCGTGTCCCTTTCTCATGAGCAACGCTGACTCCAGGGCAGCCTTGGCCTTTGAGGACAGAGGGAGGCAGAGGTGGGAAGGAGGCCCCACCTGCACCAGTAAGGTGGTCTCTCTTTTGTCATTTTAAGAAAAATTCAGAGGAATATGGCTAACTGCTAACACCTGTGTGTTTGGAGAGCATTTTTCTATGTGCCCATTTATATTTTGTACTTTTCTGCATTTGAAAATGTTTTACTTTAAAAAAGATGATTTTAAAGCAATGGTGATTGCTAACGAGCGTGGGTTCCCTTCTCTGCGGGAACACAGATGGGGCACCGGAGCTCCCGGCAGGTGGGGCCGAGTGTGGAGCGGTGCACCCGTGGGAAGGATGACGGGCAGAGGAGGAGGAGGTAGCCCTATTGAGAGGTCCAGCAAGGGCCCCCAGGCCCCACCATCCCAAATCCAGAGCAAGTATAGACCAGGCCTGGGCCTGGAGTCAGAAAGAAGCAGAAATGGGACCAGGATCATTTGTCCAAATCTTTCCCTCCCACTTTATTTGCCAGGGCTTAGACTCCATTCTTCTGCTGTTTGTTCATCTTTTTCTTTCTTTTTTGAACCAGAGTTTTGCTCTTATTGTCCAGGCTGGAGTGCAATGATGCAATCTTGGCTCACTGCAATCTCCGCCTCCCAGGTTCAAGCGATTCTCCCGCCTCAGTCTCCCGAGTAGCTGGGATTACAGGCATGTGCTGCCATGTCCGGCTAATTTTTGTATTTTTAGTAGAGACGGAGTTTCTCCATGTTGGTCAGGCTGGTCTTGAACTCCCGACCTCGGGTGATCCGCCTGCCTCAGCCTTACAAAGTGCTGGGATTACAGGCGTGAGCCATCGCACCTGGTTCCATATTTTTAAAAGGAGTTTCTGTGATCAGATTATGGAGAGCGTCCTGGAGGAAATAAAGAGTCTGCTGTGGGGTGGCCAGGGGAGAGCTCTATGAGGGCCTGAGTCTGAGTGAAGAACTAAAGAAGAGAAAGGCCCAGTAATTTGGGGAAAAAAAAAAAAATTTCCAGGCAGAGAACAAAATTAGAAAAGTCAGAGCAGGATTTGGTGAGCTCAAGGTTCACAGCATAGCCCAGGGTGGCTGCAGCATCGTCAGGACAGGAGGGGCTGGGGATAAAGAAGACGGTGTGGTCTGAGACATAATGCTAATCACACACTGAGCCCTGACCCCATCCAGTCACACACTGAGCCCTGGTCACACACTGAATCCTGAACCCAGTCACAGACTGAGCCCTGGTCACATACTGAGTCCTGAACCCAGTCACACACTGAGCCCTGGTCACACACTGAATCCTGAACCCAGTCACAGACTAAGCCCTGGTCACACACTGAGTCCTGACCCCTGACCCCCATCACAGACTGAGCCCTGTTCACACACTGAGCTCTGGTCACACACTGAATCCTGAACTCAGTCACAGACTGAACCCTGGTCACATACTGAGTCCTGAACCCAGTCACACACTGAGCCTTGGTCACACACTGAATCCCTGAACCCAGTCACAGACTAAGCCCTGGTCACACACTGAGTCCTGACCCCTGACCCCCATCACAGACTGAGCCCTGTTCACACACTGAGTCCTGAACCCAGTCACAGACTGAGCCCTGGTCACATACTGAATCCTGAACCCAGTCACAGACTAAGCCCTGGTCACACACTGAGCTCTGGTCACACACTGAATCCTGAACCCAGTCACAGACTGAGCCCTGTTCACACACTGAGTCCTGAACCCAGTCACAAACTGAGCCCTGGTCACACAGAGTCCTGAACCCAGTCACAGACTGAGCTCTGTTCACACACTGAGTCCTGAACCCACCCAGTCACACACTGAGCCCTGGTCACACACTGAGTCCTGAACCCAGTCACAGACTGACACCTGTTCACACACTGAGTCCTGAACCCACCCAGTCACACACTGAGCCCTGGTCACACACTGAGTCCTGAATCCAGTCACACACTGAGCCCTGGTCACACACTGAGTCCTGAACCCACCCAGTCACAGACTGATCCCAGTCACACGCCCTGATGCCTGGTGATAGATTTATTCTTCATCACTGATCGTGGGTTGAACCCTGAATGCTGGTCACTGCTGAACCTTTCTTGTACCTGGCTACAAAATGCTGCTTTGGTGGGGGAGGGGATCAGAAAGATAACTGGCTGGCTCTGCAGTGGGAGATTCCAGCCCCAGCCCCAAGCACTGGGCAGGGACACAGGCTGGCCTGTCCTGCACACGGCCGGGCTCCCCCTCAGCAGGCCCATGAGTCACAGAGGAGGGTCAGGCCACAGCATGAGGCAGCCCCTCTTGTGTGCCTCTGCAAAGCCACCATTTGGTCCTTGATGTGATGCTAATTGCTCTCAGCGACGCCTGGTTCTTTGTTAAAAATGTTTGATGTTGATTTTATTGAAAAACAGAAATAGCACAACATAGGCTCTGAGCGTCCTCCGCACTCGCCAGCACCTTGGATGGGCCCCTTTACAGCCCCTCCTGAGAGCCCGCAGGCGCTGATGAAGATGCGGCCCTCGGAAGAGTCTTGTTCTCCTGCCACACTCCTGGGAGGCACCCCTCAAGAGGCCAGGAGGCTCAGGGGCAGAGGTGGGGAGGCGCAGGCCGGAGCGCTGCATGGAGCCCAGGGCAAGGACTTCCAGGCAGGCCCACCTTCCTTCTCCATTGGGGGTGATGGCTCGGGCAGGAGTGATCTCTGGGAGCTTCGCCTGAGCCTTGAGCCTCTGGTGTGTCTGTCTGGGAGTACAGGAACTGGAGGACGATGGTGACGGCCTTGTGGCTGCTGTCCATGCTGCCAATGGCATTTCGACGAGGCCAGGGGAGCGGGGTTGGTGGCCACACGTGTGCTGTGACGTGTGGGGTGACCCGTCGTCTGCTCCCGGCAGATGCCTGCTGTGGACAGACCAGAGCAAGGCCTTCCAGAAAGGACCAGAAAGCCAGCGGGACACAGCACAAAGCCGCCTCTCCCACCTTGGCTCTGGCCCTCGAGCCTGGACCTGCTGGGTTCCTTGTCATGCTCCGGGATCTTGGCTCACCCACTGCCCCCTCGGCCCTGGGGCTGACCCACGCTACGATGTCAGCTGTCCATGCACCCCTACATTCAGGGGTCAGCCTCGAGTGGTGACTGGGCAGGGAGGGGTGGCCGGCAGGCCCTCTCTCATGGGGTGCCTTTTTTCTCGTGCCTCCCTCAATTCTCCATCACACTCGCTGAAAGCATCACGTAGAGGCACAGGGCCCGAAGGAACCTGGGTTCCCATCTCTCTCTCTGTCTCTCTCCTTCCCTCTCTCTGTCTCTGTTTCCCTACATCTACCAATTTACCTGCCTGCCTATCATCTCTATCTATCTATCTATCTATCTACCCATCTATCATCTGTCTATCATCTATCATCTATCTGTCTATCATCTGTCATCCATCTATCCATCTGTCAATCATCTATCTTTACCTGTTGTCTATCATCAATCTATCTATTTACCTGTCTCCTATGAATCTACTCTCTACCTACCTACCCACTATCTATTGTATCTGTCATCTATCTATCGTCGATCATATCTATCATATCTATTATCTATCCTTCTTATTATAACTATCATATATCATATCTATTATTTATCTATCATATCATATCTATTATTATCTATCCATCCATCTATCTTTCCACTCACTCAGCCAGCCCTTCCCATGTGCCTGGAGCCATCCCAGGAATGGAGAAGCAGCAGAGGTGAGAGGGCCATGCCTGGCCTCACCGACTTTGCCTGTCTTAGGGTAAGACAGAGAAATGAGGGACAAAGGAGAGAATCCCAGCCAGAAGGAGTGCCTTGGAGAAGACGCTTCAGCCTGAGGTGCTGTGGCGTCCTCGGGATCAGGGCGGGCTCCCTGGGGGGTGCTGCATGAGCTGAGGGCTGCGGCGTGCCAGGCAGAGAGGACGGCAAAGGCAAGGGTGCTGGGACCCTGGAGCAGGGAGGCAGGGAGGGAGGGAGGGAGGGGAGGACCCCACAGAGAGCCCACAGAGCCTGGAAAGCACGTGAGGGGGTAGGCGACAGCCAGGTCAGATGTAGTGTGGGACGTGGGAGGTTCACTTGGCCTTGTAGGGACAGTGGGGCTGTGGGGACAATAAGAGAGGCAGGTCTGACCTCCAGTGCCACCCCTGCTGAGTTGTGTGCAAGGGACACCTGGCCAACCTCTTAGCTCTGGACACAGTGAGCTCTGAACACAGTGGGCTCGGGGTGGGCTAACATGTGACAGTGGCTGGGCCCCCCCGAGTCCGTGAGCCCTGCTCTGCCAAACCAGCCACAGTCTCGTCACACATTGGCTGACAAGGCTCTGGCCTCAGGACCCTGGCTGGGTTTCTCCCCAGCAGGAGCCTTGGAGGAGCCGTGGAAAGTGGTGGCCAGAGTAGGCCCCGCCCTCAGCCCCTCCACACGCTCCCGGACACGCTCAGAGCGCCCCTTTCCCAGGCTCTATCCATCCCTGGCTCTGGCCCTTCACCCCGAAGTCTCCCCCACACTCCCAGGCCATAAGACCAGAGGCTCAACATCGGCAGCAGCCAGGCGGCCACCTGTTCCTCCCCCATCCCGCAAACCCCTCCCTTCCCCTCTTTGCCTCTCGCCTGGACAGAGCGCCAGCCTGCTGAGCGAGCCCCTCTGGGACTAATCAGGCTGCCAGTGTGGGCAATTAACCATGGCCCAGCCCAGGTGCCATCCTGCACCCAGCTCGTGCTCAGAGGCCCCAAGTGGGTCCCTGTTTAGTAGAAGAGAATTCAAGAAGAATAAAATCAGAAGTCTCCAGTGTGCATTCAAAGCCCTCTGCCAGCACACCCCATCCCTCCCCAGCCTCCTCCCCACCAGTCCTTTCCTGCTTCCCACTGCATTCAGAGTACAGCCTGCCTGGCTCCCTGCACCCACCCTGCCACCCAGACCCTCTAGCTGCAGTGAAGAGCCAGCACCACGGCCTGCCCACCTCACTCCCCTGCCCATCAGCTGCTCAGGGTGGGCTGCCGAGGCTCTGGGCCAAGTCTGCAGTCTGTCCCCCAGATCACCTTCAAGGACACTCCCGGCTTCCGCCCAGGTTATCACATGGACCTCCCGACCTCCTGCCGCCCAAGCCCCTGGGGCTGCCCGGAGACAGGTGTCCAGCACACCTTTGACCTTGTGGACCTCATGCTCCCACCCTGGAGGCTGAATGGAGCTTCACTGCCCAGTCACTGAGCACAGCGTGTGAGGACCCGCTCTCCAGCCCACTCCCACCTGCCCCACCTCACCTCCCTAGTGCTCCCCAACCTCCCCTGCCTTCCCACAGGAACCTCTTTCCCTTCCTTGGGTCATGGAATTCCTATATACTCCTCAAGAGCCCTTTAAAATACTGCCTCCTGAGAAGCCCCCCTGACGTGGTCATCCAGGTGGCAGCGTGCCCCTGCTGCTGCTGCTCTCCACTGGGGGCCACGGCCAGCTTGCTCCCACCTCCGCTGGGGGGCAGGGAGGCAGAAGGAATGATCTCCCTCTCTCTGCCAACCAACCACAGAGTCCAGGGATAATCAAATGATGGGCTGAGCACCTGGGGTGAGGCTGAGGGGCAAGCCCATCTCTACAGGGAGGGGGCACCAGCAGGGGGACCCTGGGGCAGGAGCCACCAGTCCCCAGTGGCCACATGGGGCACCACCCACAGGCAAGTCCCAGCCTTTCCTGGGCCAAAGGTGGTCTCACCCAGAACCTGGTTTTACAGCATCCACAACATGACCTTGAGAAAGCACAGACGTGTCAAATCCCCGTGCTCCCTCCTGTGAAACGGGAGCACGACTGTCTAGCTCCAGCATCTGAAGCTGATCCTGAGGCCAGTCCTCATCACGGTACTAAGCCACAAGGCAAGCTCAAGCACCGGTGGCCACCGAGCCTTGCCCTGGTTGGGCCCCAGCCGCCCTCCTTCCACACGTGTGATCATATTTCAGTACCTGGCACAGGAATGCCAAAGAAATCCTAACACCTCCTGCTGACCTTCACTATCTACGCTGTGCCTCCCTGTTTGCAGCCCTGGCTTCTGGCAGGGCATCAGCCAGCCTTCTGCGGCGGGCACCCCTCCTCCCACCTCCTACTCTGAAAGGCCCTGACAGCTGAGCTGGGAAACCCAGCCTGCAAGGGTTGTAAATACACCGGGCTGCTGCCCTGCTGCCTGCCGTGCAGGGCCTGCCTGCTACCTTCTCCCCTCCTCCAGAGCCCATTTCCCAGGGCCAGATGCAGCCATAAAACACGAGTCCTCTGAGAGCCCCTGGAAGTGATTCTCTTTGATTCTCTTCACCGCCGGCTTCCTTGACATCTCAGACCTGTCAGGGTGGCCTGCACCAGGACCCAGCTGGTGGCCCCGGGGCAGGAGATTTCCTGCACACTGGACCAGCTGAGCATGCTCAGGCTGGGGTCACGGGGAAGAGGGCAGGACTGCCTTTGAAATCCGGGATCCTGCAGCCACAGCCCAGGACAATTCTGCTCGCAGCAGAGTTCGGGGCCAAAGAATGAGCCCGCGCAGAGTCACAGCCCAGGGGGAGATTGAAAGGCCCCATTTAATTGGAAACACCTGCTCTTCAATCTCGGCGCAGGCCTCCGAGAGGGAATTAGAGAACCCGGTGCCCAGAGGGCATCTTAAGCAGCTGCTCCCCCGGCTCCAGCTACCCACACTCTCTACTCAAAACCTGTCACCTGGCGGAGTGGGGGTGGAGAGGGGAGGGCTGAGGGGGCTCATGCTCCCCTCCAGCCTCCGGAGGGCTCTTTCGTTCAAGAAGGGAGAGCCTGCTCTTCCGAACAAGATGCGAGCAACGTGCAGAGAATCTGTCCACCTGGGCAGCACATTTCACATGTGGAAGGAGTCCCTGCCTCTGGAACTGCCTGGGCAGGAAGATGGGGGCTGTGGCCCCAATCCCCAGTGCCCTCTGAGGTGAGCTCAAGCTCCACTGAGGCACCAGTTTCTCCTTTGTCCTGTCCTGGACGGGAGGTAGGATGATGACCAGAGGCTTGGTTCCCTCTCTGATACCCGAGTCAGCAAGCCACACCTCCCACCAACGCCGCCGCCCAGGCCTGCAGGGTTAGGAGGGGGTGTCTGAACCCTCTCCCTCTCTACTCTCGTTGCTCAGAGCGTGCACCCTTTGCCCTTCCCAGTGTGATGCTGAGAGGGCCGGCCATGACCTTTCAGGTAGTACTGAGTGAGGCTGAGGACAGAGCCATTGCTTTGGTTGTGAGCTGTGGGGTTGCTGCTTGCCCTACTGCACCATGACCCCATGTGACACCTGCCACTCATCATTGTCTCCCTTGTGGACAGCACACGGCCAGTAGCGGAGGCCAGCATCGTATGCTTCAGACTTCCTGCAGGCCGAGGCTGTCCACCCTGGAAAGGACAGTCCTGGAGGCTGAACTCCTGACCCCAACAGAGGTTACAGCAAGCTGTCTGGCAGGCCCTGCCATGGCAAAAAAGCCAACTTCTTTGTGGGGTAAACAGCCTGGTCAATGGTTTCCACCACCTCTCCCATGCTGAGGGTCTCAGGACCAGATGCCTATACCCCCATGGCCACATAGTCCCTGAGCAAGCCACCTGTCCCATCTGCACCTCACCTGGCCATTTGATCTCACGATAGAAGGAACAGGAGAGAAGGCGAGGGGACAGAGGCCAGGGCAGACTCAAGGGTTTTGTTCACTGGTGGGTGAAGGCCCAAGGGCAAGGGGCCCCCACCTTTCTAGATACAAGTGGGAAGCTGGGCAGGGCTCACCCAACCTGGAAAATAATCTGATGAAGCCTCAGAGGCTGGGGGGATGTGTATTAGGGAAGTGAGGATGCCACACCCAAGGGACATGGTGGCCAGCAGGCTGGGCCCAGGCTAGCAGGGTTTGGACAGTGGGTACATCATGGCAGCACAGGGGTCCCGGCAAGGCAGACATATCCACACACTGGGTGCCACCAAGACCCCACAGAGTCACAAGGCCAGGGCCATGTTGGCCGAGGGAAGCTGTCTCAGTCTGTTTAGGGTTTTGCTATAACAAAATACCTAAGGCTGTGTAATTGATACAGAGAAGTTTATTTGGCTCATGATTCTGGAGGCTGTGAAGTCCAAGACCAGGCAACCCATCCTCGAGGGTGTTGTGCTGCTTCAACTCATGAGGGAAAGTGGAAAGGATGTGGTGTGCAAAAACCGCAGACACAAACAGGAACTGACCCCATCCTGAGAGTGGAGCCCGCACCCCAGACGGCACCAACCCCTTCAGGAGGGACCCACTCCCACGACCCCATCACCTCCTGCTAGGCCTCTCCTCCCAGGACTGCCATGGGCAATTAAACTTCAGCCTGAGTCTGGTGGAGGCAAGCCACATCCAAACCACAGCAGAGATGGGGGGCTGTGGGTCCCACGGGCAGCAAGGCCGAAGTCCTGTCATCAGCATGAAGCTCAGGGCCACAGGGCAGGAAGGGGCTCTCTCGCACCATCCAGTATTTACTAGGGCCAGGAATGGTGCTGGAACACAGTCCTTGATCTTGAGAAGTCCACAGGGCATGCTTGAAGTCCTTCACTCCCTCCTGGGTGAGGCGCCGGGCAGAGGCTGCAGCTGGGAGAGGAGGGACCAAGGGGGTGGGGGGCCTTGCCCACAGGCAAGCCAGGGCAGCCCACTCACTGCCTCCCGCCTTCGTGAGACTCTCGGTGGAAAGGCTCTGGGCTACAGTGGTGCCTCAGGATACAGAGATGCCCTGGCAAGTGTCGCCTCTCCGCATGCTCCAACCCAGGCTCCAGGGTGCACAGGTTCTTCAGCAAAACGGAACCATCTCCTGCTCTCTGCCTTCACCGCACCTGGGGCACACTGACATTCTGAACCCCGTGAGGCCCGTCACTGGCATCTTGATCTCGATACCCTGGCACAGTTCCTGGCCCAGCACTGCTGCTGAATGAATGCATGACTGAATAAATGCAAAAACATGCGTGAAAAGAGAGAGGTAGGCCCTGAGTCCAAGCCTGGAGGAACAGCGCTGAGCCATGCCTGGAAGCCAGCCCTAAACTCTGTCCCTCCCCAGTCCTCTCACACCCACACTTGCACCCCTTGGGACACCCAGAGGCTCATCTCCCAAGCCCTGGCCCCAGGCACCGATGGCTGGAGGGGAATTGTGCCGGGGGCACTGTTCCCCAAGATGTCCCTCTGCCAAAGGCTTCCCGGAGGTGTTAGTTTGCCAGTCTAAAGGACTATCATTATGGGGACATGAGATTCAGTGCCGCAGGATGGGTCTCAGGGGCCGGTGGCCTGGGAGAGAGATACCAGGACCCTGGAAGCAATGTGCTGTGCACTTGCCTGGCACAGAGGCTTTTTCAGTCGCTAATTTTTCTGGGGGCCGCGTCTCCTCACACTTTATACTTGGTTTATTAACGCCTCTCTCTCCTCCCCAGATTCTAATCACCCTCCAGAAGCAGCTGCTATTAGCTCCTCTCCTGAGCCTCCAAATCCCCTATGCTCAGCAAAATTCCCTTCTGATGGAAGCAGCTGTGCTCAGATGCCTCACGTCTGCCTCCAGAGCTCATCAAAGCCCCTCAAAGGGAAGATTAGCAGCAGCTCCCATCGGCGGGGGCATTGTCGCCATTCAGCGCCTGAGCCATGCTTGGCCACTCGGGGCCTCACAGAAGACACAGAATTAGAGAATACTGGACTCTTAAAAGCATGCATCTAAAGTAAAATAAATAAATTTAAAAAATAAAATGAAAACATAGACTCTCAGAAGCACAGGCTTTCAGAAGCAGGTGATCATCCAATCTTCTCCCCAAATCAGCTTAGGGTGTTAGAATTTTAAGGATACATCCTTTCAGAAGCTTAGACTCTTAGAAGTCACCTCAAATTTTATTCTAAGTTTAGGGTAAAATAAGTAAATCTAATCTCTGACATTATCTTAGAAGCCGAGCATCTTAGCTTATTAAAAGCCTAGAATTTGAAACATCTGTGAGCTACAGAAAGTATATCATCTGGCGGAGAGTCAGAGGGAGGGGAGCCTACAGCCCAAGCCTCTTGCTGGGTGCGGGAACCTCTCAGGGAGCCGGTGGGTCCTGTACCCGCCCCCGCCTCTCGCCATGGAGCAGAGCTTACTGCTGGTGTGCTAGTCTTGGTGGTCCCAAAAGCAACCCTCCCCCAGCTTCGGTGCCCAAGTCCAGGTGGTCCCAGTGTGGGGCAGGCACTCTCCCTCTGCTGGAGGTGAGGCTATCAGACCTCACCAGCACTCACACCCAGCCTTCTGAGCCCCCACAAACAGGCTGCCCTCCAGAGTTCCCCAGAGACCCTCCTCTGCCATTCAGATGTGTCTCAGCCTGAAATCTTTGGTTCCAAGGAAGCCCAAGACCACCCATGAATCAGAAGGGGCAGTGGGGAGGGGATTCGGGGTCCCATTGGCCTCTACCATGCACAGCCCTGACACCACCTACACCTGGCCCACTGTGGCCTGGGGCCTCCATGGAGCACAGGGTGAGAATGTGATTCCTCGTGCCACTCTGGTCTCGGAGCTTGGCCCTGGTCCCCAAGCATCACGCACCCCGTAGTGGACCATGGATTTGGGAAGGACAGCACCCTGGAGTCCAAGCCAGGGCCCTCATGAGCTACGTGACCTCAGGCCATCCCGGCACCCATCTGTCTGAGTCTCAGTGTCTTCATCCGTGAAATGGACCCATCTGGCCCATGGACCCTTCCCAGGCGGCAGGGCACAGTAGGAGCAGAGAGGGTTTGAGGCACCAAATGTCTAGAGCCCACTCATGTGAGATTCGGGTCCGTGCAGACAGAAGGAGGCAGAGGGGGCAGTGTGGATGGCCCTGGGGGCCAGGCGGGTGGATTGAGCAGAGCCTGGAGCCCCCTGCTTTTTGCTCATCAGGGGACAGGGAGGTCCTCCCCACAGCAGAGGTGCTGGGCTGCCGGCGCCTGCCTTCTTCATTCGCACAGTAACACACGCATCAGGCTGGTGGTGCCTCAGGACCAGAATCACAAGCCTGGATGCCTTTCTGGGTGGCCAAGGTGAGCGGGGCAGAGTGGGCAGACCTCAGCCTTTCCCAGGGCTGCCCGGGGAGCCAGACAGCCTGCCCACTTGTGGGCCCTCCAGAAAGGGAACCCTCTCAGGGCACAATGTAAGCCAGAGGGGGCCCTGCCCACGACATGCCACCCACAGTCACCAATGCTGTTAATAACTTGACTGGGCTGGGGTCTCAGGGCCCCCAGGAGCCCCAGGTTCTGTGGGTTCCCTGTGAGTCCTTCATGCAACTCCTTCCTTTCTAGGTTCACCCACTGAGATGTCCCCACCCCAGTTCCTGACCCATACCCACAGTCCCCAGGGGAGGGATCAGCCTGAATACAAGCTCGTCCTTGGGACCGCCCCCGCCCCCCTACATTTACAGAAGCAGGACAGACTAGGGGTGCAGCATTGGGAAAGCCCTTTCCTGGGATACCACCCAGTGCGTCCCTGTCCACGCCCTCAAGGCCTCTGGCCCCATCCTGGACACAGCCACAGCCTCTTGGCCACCCTGCCCCAAGGCACACCCCCTTCCTGTACCCTGCCAGACCCTGCTGTCCCTAACACACCCACCTGGCCACACGTTCTCCATGTTAGCCCCCAATGGGCCCCCCAGTGACTCACACATTCAATCTTCACTACTGGGTTTGGCATTCACAGCTCCCAGCCCATGGCCAGAATCTACCAGCCCTATGGCCAGAAGCTACCAGCCCCCTCCTGCACCCTCCCGGAGCCTCATGCCCCAGCCATGCCAGGATGCTCTCCCGCCCCCACCACCCACCAGCAAGTTTCTTGGCCTCTGAGCCTTTGCATGAATAGCCTCCTCTCCCTGAGATGGCCTGTCCCCTCAGCCTGTCCCCTCCACCTGTCCCCTCAGCCTGTCCCCTCCGCCTGTCCTCTCGGTCTGTCCCCTCCACCTATCCCTTTGGCCTGTCCACCCAGCCTCTCCCCTCAGCCTGTCCCCTCTGCTGTCCCCTCGGCCTGTCCCCTCTGCTGTCCCCTCGGCCTGTCCCCTCCAGCTATCCACCCAGCCTGTCCCCTCAACCCATCCACCCAGCCTGTCCATCCAGCAGCCTCCTCCTGGCAGCCCTGAATGCAGCGGGCTATCCCTGCCCTGGGACCCTCCTGTGCTCCCTGACCCTCTGCAACCCCCTCCCTGAGAGCCTAATCCCCCTCCCCCTCCATCTCTCACTGGCAGGCAGTCCCACTGGCTGTTCCTGCAGCACTCATGGGGTTCCTGAGATACCAGCTGCATCCCTCGCCCTCAACAGATAGAAACTCGACATTCAGAGAGGTCAGGTAACTCGGCAAGGTTACACGGCACAGCTTCTGGGTCACAGACACAGCTGTGCCTATTCTAGCAGCCTCGGACAGTGGCCTACAGGTGACCGCAGCAGTCCTGCTGAGGATGGTGCCCTCGGGAGTTGGCTGGTGCAGCAAAGCAGTTTCCACGTCTGTAAAGTGGGCTGACATTCCTACCTCCCGGATGCGCTGGTGTGCGGATTGAATGAGCAAGGATTGAGCGCACGTGAGGCAGCTTGAATGCTGAACGCTGAACGCTGAACGCTGAACGAACACGGACCTCAAGCTCAGCAGGGGCCCAGCCAGCCAGCGGGGCAGCAGTGCCAGTGGAGCAGGGTGGCCCGGGGACAGGCAGACCGGCTCAGGGCTTCTCTTTCACACCAGGGAAGGGAGAGCCCTCACTCCCGCCCCGCACTCTCCCAGTTCCTGTGTGCTGTGTGGGGGCGTGACTTTCCATCCACTGATGATATTCTAGGTTTCAATTATCTTTGCCAAATTAACACAATTTTACGCTTCAAAATCACCACAGGGACACCTAGAATTTCTGTTTTTCCTCTCATTGCTTGCCCGATCTTATTGCAACGTCTGCACTGTGCATTTGCGTGCATGCGTGCATTTGCGTTCTTGATGGTAACATGACGAGGAAAGCCTGGCCTGAGCTCCCAGGAGGGCACAGAGACTCAAGGAGGGGGACCGGGATGGCTAACTGAAGCCAGAGCCAGTTAGGAGCTGGGCAGTAGGGGTCCCTGGCTCTTGCCTGCTCAGCCTCCATCCCCTCCGGGGGTGGCACCCAACGCTTCCCAGGGGAGCCTTCTCTTCCCAGCTCCCCTGTGGCAGGACATTGCCACACCCCCATATCCCCCTCAGGGAGTGAACACACGGCCCGCCTAGCCCATCAGCAGAGCCTCTGCTCTGGACTCAGTGATTGGTTTGGAGATGACCACAGGACTCCATTCAGAGACCTTCCCTGGAAGCATCGGGAGAGAGGACACCTCTTCCCCTTGGGCTGGCTACATAGTTGAGTATAAGCCTGGGGCTGCCCAGCCTGCCAGAGAACGGCGGCTTCTTGGAGGGAAGATGAAAGAAGAGACAGGTGGTGAGGATAATCTCGTGGTGCCCCACCTTCCCTCTTTGGCTTCAGCGAGTTGAGAAGGGTTTCTGTCTCTTGAAACCAAAAGATCCTTGCAAAGCACTTCAGATGCCAGGCTGCCTCTCCACAGGTCCCAGATTGAGGAGGTCAGGCCCAGAGGAGGAGAGTGAAGCCCCAGGGGGGGAAGGATCTGGATGCAGGAAGAGGAAGATCCCTCTGTCCCCAGTGGCTGCCCTGCACTTCCTGGCATTCAGCCCTTGCCCTCTGATCCCTGGAGAAGCTTCAGAGTGGGCCACACCCAAGACAACAGCCCGGCACCTGGCCTCACAGGGGCCACTAGACCACACTGTCCAGCCGTGCAGGAGGGTGGCGTGCAGCCTGACCTTGCACTAATGACCAACTGTCCTCCGGCAGGAGGCGTGTGCTCGCCATGCTCAGGAACACAGGCCTGTTTCCCTGCCAGGCCCGGTGACCATCACAAGCCCATGATGGGTGAGTGAAGTGGTGTGAGTCAGCCTCCCAGGAGCCTGGGGCTGAAATGAGCCTGGCCATGCTGGGGAGGGGGCGGCTGGGCCAGCCGGGCTGAGTCAGCGCCATTAGACTTTGTGTGTCAGGCAACTTCTGTGGGCGTGGAGCACGGAGGGAGAGGGGAAGAGGAGGAGGGAAGGGAGGAAGCAGGGGGCAGCCCCTGCAGGCAGGGAGAGGAGAGCTGAGCAGGGAGGGAAGGAAGCCGGGCCATGCACTTCACCATGGAAACCTCGGCCTGCATCCTGGGTCAGGACTCGGTGCTCCACCAGGAAGCGTGTCACAGTACAACCTGGTCCCGAGGTCTGTGGGGCTGGAACCCCACACCAGAGGCCTCCTTTCTGGGGATGGGAGTGGAGGAACAGCCGCTTGGTAGGTGTTGGAGGAAGGAGGGTTGGAGGGGCTTTACCTGAGAATGTCCCATTCTCGTAGAGTGTCTGGTGGCCCCCACAAGTGCATGGAGCAGACAGTTAATGGACTGGGGCGGGGAGCACACGGACCTCCAGGGAGCTGGGTTCTCGAGGAGGAAGGGATGGTGCAGAGCTGAGACGGAAGACTTGATCTTCATACACCTACATCAAGGTCAAGGATTTCAGGCAGGTGACCGAGCCACATCTCACGATCAGCCTACGTGCTGGGAGCAAGGGTCGGAGCCACAGGATGTCAGGGCTTGGTCTTGGCATCAGGACAGGGCCGGCCCAGCAGCCTCACCTCGCTCTAGAGCTCTAGGGCGGGCTGGCTCCGTTCCTCTCAGAGGGCGCAGCAGCTGGCCCACGCTCTGGCTCCCCGCCGTTGCCTTCTTCCCTGTGACCTTGCACTGCCGGCTCCCACCTGAAGCAGTGAGGGTGGCCTGAACACTGCGAGCCCCTCTCCTGCCCTGCTGGACGCCTCCCTCCCTCCCTCTCTGTTCTCTGCCCATCTGACTCACGGTCACCGGTCACCGCTGCTGTGAGAGTCGTTTCCAAGCTCAGTAACCAATTAGGAGAAATCCATCCCCAGCCCCAGCTCCGAGGAGGCGGCCTCCTCCCCCACAGCCAGGATGACTCAAAGCAGCCAGTCCCCAGCAGCTGTGGCAGCACCGAACCCGCAGAGCTCCGGAGAAGAAGCCATCCTGGAGGATGGGACCAGCTTCCCTGGCCTCGCAGGCCCTTCAGGTGGCCGCAGAGTGAGCCCAGTGCCAAACGACGAGAGAGGGTCAGGCAGGCTCCGGGGCTCTGTGGTTTTCTTTCTATTCCTTACCAGCTCTTGGGAGGGCCACTGGCTGTTGGCAAAGTGGGGACGCTCCCAGATCAGAGTGGGTCACCGCAGGAAGCCCTTGAATGATTCACGCCCTGGACACTTGCAGGGGAGGAGGGCAGCACTGTTGCTGCTGACCAGCGTCCCTCTCCCAGCTGCCCTCCCCGCTTAGCTGAGCCCCCGCCCCCAGGCCAAAGCCACCCACATGGAGGAGCTAAAAAGTGGTGGTGCCCGATGATTCTAGCACGTCAGCAGCCATTGTGGGAGCTGGGGAGACAACCGTGTTCCCTGCTGTGCACGGTGACAGGAGGAGCCAGGAGCGGCCATCTGAACCTCACACTGCCTGACACTGCTCCCAAGGGCTCCTGCCTGGAAAGCTGGGCTCAGCCTGCTAGGCCCAGCTCTAGGCCACCTCCCACTGGAAGCCCTCCCACCCGCCCAGCAGGCGGACTTCTCCCTCTGAGCTTCTGTCCTGTCTGTCTGTAGGCTGGCGTCCATCACTCTGTCTCCTGCTACAGACTCTTCTCCTGGGGGCCCACCTCAGACACAGCCCTGGGCTCGAGGGGCAGGAGGATGAGCCCCATTATTTACAGTGGAGAAAGTGAGGCCAAGAGACTGATTTTCCGAGGACTTAGGGTGAATGAGGGCAGGATGCAGCCCAGGCCCCGTTCCCTGAGGCTGCCCCATCATACCCTGTCCCCACCTGCCAGTTACTGCTGGCCCCTCGTAGCCAGCCCCGTTCCCCTCCCAGCTGGCCCTCCTTCAATTCCCTACCTGCAGCCCTGTTTCCAACCTCAGCAGACCCAAGATCCTCCCCAGATCCTGCCCATGCCTTCCCCCAAACAGGGACCCTATATTTAGAAATTAAAAGATATAGAGCACCAGCTAAATGTAAAGAAACTTAAATTCATCTCAACATTAATTCCACAAAAACAACATTTTTTAGTACATGTATGTCTGGTGCAATAATTGGGACATACTTATGCTAAAAAATTAGTATTCACTATTTAGCTGAGATTAAAATTGAGCTGGACATCCTATCCCCAAGGCCTCTTTCCTCACCCCCTGTAGAATCCCGGAGTGGATAGCTCAGTGGCTCAGACCTAACCCAGGCAGCCGGGGCCCCACGCCCTGTCCATCAGCAGTGTCTCCAGGCCAGGGGCTCTGCGCAGGTGCTCAGCGTACCAGGAGGCAGGCACAGGCCTGGAGTTCTCCCAGCTCTCCTCTACCCACGTCCTGACCTGTCTGGGACCCACGGCAGGGCCTGAATGCCTTAGACTGAGTCGGCCAGGGAGTGCAGGATGGCCAGTGCTGTGGCTGCCTTTACCACAACACCACGCCACACCTGCCACCCGCAGCAACAGAGTCAGCAACAGAAGCAGCACCCAGCTGGTACCCTGCACCAGGCTGTGCTCCCAGCCCTTAACTCAGTCCTTGAAGGATGCTGGGAGGGAGCTGCTGCCCCATTTTACAGAGGAGGAAACAGAGGCCTGAGGAGGCCAAGTAACTTGTGTAAACAGCAGAGGCAGGAGGCAGGCTTACCCCCACATTCACGCTCTTCACCGCCCACCATTTACCCCTCCTCATGCACCAGCATGGGCGGGTCTCCACCCTCTGCTCCCTCCCTGTGGACACAGGCCTTCCCTCTCTACCACCCTCACCCCCAGATGACCTCTGGGTTTGACCTCATCTTTGAAGCCCCCTCACCCATCCCTTTTGTACTCCTGGGACTGGGCTTCGGTCTCCGGCCCGGTGGGCTTCACACAGGAAGACTCGGGGCCCTGGGGGTCCAGCCAAGTGGATACTTCATGGCTTAGAAAGCGTTTTAATGATGTTGTCAATGGTGATGATGGTGCTTAGAATTTCTGGTTTGACCTACAGGAAGCTTACTGACCTACCATGCTTACTGATGAAACTTTAGAAGCATTTCTGTGGGTAAGGAATAAGAGGAGAATGCCCATGACTGCCCATACCATGTTCAATTTAACACCTAGTGTGAGTTCTGCTTGAATAGTTGACTGTGCACATGGAAGAAAAGAAACATCCAAGTATGATCCTAATGTGATAAAAACACTTTTAACCAATTAAAGCACAGAAAACTTGTCTATGACCTCAGGGCAAAAAAGTTTTAAAATCAGACCAAGACTTATAAAGAGTAAAATGATGAGTTGGAGTATATTAAAATTTGTAACTTCCGTATGAAAAAGGCCCATAAACATAATTAAAAGATAAGTGACTTTGTGAGGCAGACTTTTGCAACATGTAGCAAATAATGGATAGATAGCCATAATATATAAAGAATATCTACAAATCAATAAGGTGACAAACCAAAGGAAAAAGAGGCAAAGAATCTGAACAGGGAACTCACCAAAGAGGAAATCTACATCATGAATATGTATGAGAACACGCTCACTAACATGTGATGCTCATGTCAGTATTCCCTAGAATATCATTCCACATCCACTGGAATGGCAAACATTAGAAGTCCGACAATTCCAAGCATCAAAAGTTGCACACACTGATGATGTGAGCAATTTAGAACATGAGCCCTTGGGAGAGCATCTAGGGACATGGAGTTGAGAACAGGTGAGTCTAGACTCAGCAAGTTCCCTCCCACGCATGTACCCTACAGAAGTCAGGGATGCCAGGTGGCCTGGCAACAGAGCCAAGGCCCCAAACCCCAGGACGGCCCTCCCAGGGTGTCTCCCAGCTGGTCAGCCCTAGGAAGGCCATGTGCTTTCTCTGTGCCTCAGTTTCCTTCATTGGAAATTGGGCACTTTCCCCTCGAATGTCATTATGTGAATTCCGTGAGAGAATGTATATAAAATTACTAGAATGGCCGGTGACAAGCAATGAGCCTAACAGATGACAGCGGGGTTCACCGTGACTGAATTTGTAATAGAAAACACTGGGAAGAAGCCAAATGCCCATCAGAAGAGAAATGATTCCATGCATTTAAATATTTTCACATGATGGAATACACTACAGCCCTTAAAAACATATAAAATAGACCTCGATTGTCACCATGGATGAATCTTAAAAATAAAATGTTGAGTAAAAAGAGAAATTGTAGAACATTACTTACACAATAATCCCATTTATGTAAATGTTTAAACACACAGTATAATAGAACATATTGTTTATGGAGCTCCTATGCAGAAAAGGTCTAAAACGTGGACCAATCACTACCTCATTCATGATGGTGGGCCGCCTCCAGGAAGGGATTTTTCACCTGGGGCCGCAGGAATGTGAGGATTTGTAATGAAACCCTTTCTGGCTTTCTGGAGCTTACTGTTGTCAATGTTTTTCTTGTTAAGCTAAGCCCCTCAGAAGCATCCCATCACACTCAGAAGCACCTCTGCTCCCATGGTCCACAAGCCTTCTGCACACCCACAGCCCTGGCACCTGCTAGTCTGGCTGAGTCAGCTCCTTGCCACCACTGTCCCTATTGCTGGCTTCAGCCTCACTGGCCCATCTGTGCCTCACACCCCACGCCATCTGTCCCCTTCACCTGAGGTTCTATCTGCTGTTTCCCGTTCCTGGAAGGCTTGTTCTTGAAACCTTCCCACTCTCCGGATCTCAGCTCAATGGTGGCCCCTGGAGAGGCTGAGCCAGACCACCACACCTGCACGAGCACCCACCCCCACCCTTCACTTTGGGTTTTCTGTAGTTTCATGAAGTACTCCTCACCCTCTGAGTCATCTTGTTGAGATACCTCACTTGTATCTTCTCTGCCAAACTCTACCCCTGGGGACTGTGAGCTCCACCAGAGCCAGGGACTGTGAGCCCCACCGAAGCCGCGGACCTTGTTTGGCTCACAGCATAACCAGCATCTATTCTAGCACCAGCCACAGAGTCAGGGAGTGCTCAAAGAGCATTCTGATGGATGGAGAGATGGACAGATGGACCTATGGATGAACAATGTAGTAATGGATGGATGGACAGATGGGTGGATGAATGAGTGGGTGGGTAGATGGGTGGATGGTTGGGTGGGTGGGTGAACAGGTGGATGGGTGGATGATGGATGGATGGATGGGTGGGTGGATGGGTGGATGGGGGAAGGGGGGGATGGATGGATGGATGGATGGATGGGTGGGTGGATGGAAAGTATGGAAGATAGGAAAGGTGGTGATACTAACAGCATAGCTACAGCTGGCTTTTGCAGTGACAGTGATAGTCCAGGGCCCATCTGGTGACTGACAATAGTGATAGCAGTGATGCCAAAGGTGGCAATGCCAGCACGAAAGCTTGCCCAGCCCTTCTTTCTGGTCCAATTCCCTGTGCTTACAACAGCGACAGTGCCCTCCCTCTGCTGTGTGACAGGACAGGGCACTGTTTCCCTGACAATTCATTCTCTGAAGTGACAGCTGCCCCTGGGGCTTCCCACACAAGTGAGGGTTTCCTCCTGAGTCCTGCTGCAGCCACTGGAATACAATGCACAGCTGTCCCTTTCCCCAGGCCTCCAGGCTCTGCCAACGGCCTACGGTTCTTCGGGGTCTCCCAGACTCAGACCATCCTTCTGGGCTGAGGACCGCCCTCTGGAGCAGCAACAGCTTTGGTGGGGCCAATGCCGGCCCTCATGGCCCCCACGTTGGCACTGGCAACACTTCCCACATCCCACCCTGGCCTCCAGGGTCTCTCTCAAGCAGCGTCGATGGCTCAATGGCTTCCAGACAATTTTCCTCCTCCAGGTGCCTGAAAGAGACACAGTGAGCTGGGGAGGAGAAGGGTGCTAACAAGGTGGCAGGGACACAACGGAGGATGCTGGCCACAGACGTAACAGGGCTCACACTCACTGGGCTTCCTCAGAGGGATATCAGACGCCCGGGGCTTCCTGAACTGCCAGCCCCACTCTCCCAGCCTGATGCAGGGCTTTTAAACTCATCACACAGGGGCCCTAATAAACAAGGAGTCTGATTACAAAGGCATTTAGCACCTTTTGAGGGGAAGCATGAGCAAGGCAGCCTGCGCGGTGGGCCTTGAGGCGGGTGCCCTATATCCCAGCCCCGCTCTACCCTGCCCCACACCCACCACCGCTGCCTGGAAGGCCGTCGTCACCCACTCCTCCCTGTGGGTTAAGGCATTATCATTTTCACATCATTGTTCGTCAAGGCAGGTTTCCCAGATGGGCGATGCAGTGTAAAGGAAGGGAGGGAGGGAGGGAGGGGGTCCCTGTCTGCGTTGAGCAGAGATCTCATTGGTCCCCCACTGGCTCTACTGAGCCACCGTCCACCCGCTGCATAAGGGGTGGTATCTGCCACAGGCCATCGGCCACTGGGCCCCACTCAGCCAGCTCCTTCCTGCCTTCTCTGTGCCTGGCAGGAAACCTCCCTCCTGGGAGAGCCCTTCCCAGAGTTGTGTGCCATCTCCTTCTCCACCATGTCCTCACCTACCTGCATTACCACTGTCCCTGCTGGACTTCTGCCCTGCCAGGGCAGGAGCTGTGCCCGGCTTCCTCACCACACCGTGCCAGGCTGAGTTCATGCGCGGTACGCAGAAGTGCTCCCCTAATGCTTGCTCGTGTGGGAATATGTGGGTACAGCTCACAGAAACAGAGCTGGGGCTCCAGCCCAACCCCTCGGACTAGAAACTCTAGGCCATCCCTGGGCACATTTTCGGCTGGGTTGCTGTGTGGGTAGCGCGAGGGTGTGCAGCTGGGATCCGAGTGAGGAGGCGTGGGACCCTGCTGAGTCTCTCTCATTCACCCAGCTTCCATCCCGCCTCGGCCTGAAGGCTGCTTCCAGCTTTGTATCCAGCAGGACAACGTGTGTAGACATGCTTTGTGTTTCCATAAGGTCATCTATGCATAGAGAACACACTCTGCCTCCCGCAGTCTAAGAATTATCCTTTAACTAGTCACAGGCTAGAAGACCATGCTAACATCAGCTCAAAATCCCTCTGTCACCAGCCCTGCCTCAGTTTCCCATGCAAATGCTCACGCTATTAAAAACCAGGAGCATCGGCCCCAAACCTTTGAGGACTGGGCCACGTGTGAGCAGCCACAACTCCTGGAGCCTGGCAAGGGACAGGCTGGGCAGCCCTGGGCTGTGGCGATGCTGACAGCGCGTCAAACCAAAGGGCAGCAACACGGCTCCTGCGGTCCCAGCTAGGCCAAGCAAGCCCACATTCCCCAGACTTCCTCCTGGATTCCAGGCGGGCGTCCTGGGAAAGGGGACCCTCCCAACAGGGGTCCACCCCAGGCCCAGCCTCTGCACTTGCTTGCAGGAAACAGGGTATAAGCCACCCCAAAAGGAAACCCAGACAAACTCCACAGAGGGACCCTGTGAGAACAAGCGTGGCATCAGCCCCTACAAACATTGGTATACACCCTCCGCACTCCACCTGCCTCTCTGGGGGTGAGGCTGAGCCCCTGCACATTCTCATGGCCTGGTGGCATCACTCCTGGGGCTTTGGTGGCACCACCCTCCTGGCAGCGATGACAATGTGGGCTGGCTGCCTCCCAATCAGAACTGTCCTTTAACTGCTCTCCAGCCGGAAGATCACACCCAGCATGAGATCCAGATGCCTAAGCCACCCCCACCACCAACCAGGAGCGGTGTCTCCACTCCTAAGGAACCGAGTCCCTGTGTGCAGCTCACATCTCCCTGTGGGTGCTCTGCTTTCATAACGGTTCCAGGGTCCACGTTCCGTGTGCTCACCTCTTAGGACTGGCCAGCGCAGTTCACCCAGGGGCTGCCAATTTGTCATAATGACTCCAGGGTCCACGTTCCGTGTGCTCACCTCTTAGGACTGACGTGCGCAGTCCACCCAGGGGATGCCAATTTGGCCATCTCTCTAGCTGCTAGCCCTGCAGGGCCCTTCCCTTTACGGTCCTAGCTCCCCTCCTTCCACCCTGAGTCTGGGAACAAGCCCTTTAGCAATGACTGCTGGTCCCCCAAGGCCTGGGGCAGCCATCCTCACAGGCCTACTTCTGAACATAAGAATCTATGTGTGTTTCGGTCCTCTGGTCTATGCCCTGGACACTGGGCATCGCCCAGAGCACCCCTCAACTACCATTCCTGGTGCATGTGGCTGACCCTCAGGATCAGATCCAGCTTCTGCCAGTACCACTGAGGGATCTCCCGGACACCCCTCTTCCATTCCCCCTGCCACCTTCTCTTGCTCAAAGACACTGAGGTGCTCCAAGCGGACCCTGACTGAGAGGCTCCACGCTGCGCCTGGGCTAATGGCCCGATTAAGCTCAACTTAACAGTATACGAAGAGGCACCGAGATAACGGCAGAGACGGGAAAGGTCATTACCAGAGGGGGCCGGAGAGGCCGAAAACCAATTAATAGATAAGGATTTCCATCCTCCTACTCCCTGAGCTTCCATTTGTCACTGATGCAATCAGAGCAGCCGCCCTCTCGGGAAATGAAAATTCCCTCTGGTGAAGAGCTGGGATGGAAAAGAGCCCAGGAGAGAACAGAAGGCCGGGGAGCACGTGGCATTAGACACACTTGTGTGTCATCAACACAGTCACTTCCACAAGCACGTTATCACCATTATATAGTCATCACCACCATGCCTACGATTACCACCACATCACCATCCCACCATCACTGTCATCACCATTTCCACCACCCCTACTACCACCATCAATACTACCCACACCATCCTACCACCACCATCCTGTTACCACAATTGCCACCACCATCATCACCATCACCACCACCACCACCATCACCACCACATCACCATCCCACCATCACTGTCATCACCATTTCCACCACCATCAACACCACCCACACCATCCTACCACCACCATCCTGTTACCACAATTGCCACCACCATCATCACCACCCCACCATCACTGTCATCACCATCACCACCACACACCACCACCACCATCACCATCATCAACACCACCCACACCATTCTACCACCACCATCCTGTTACCACGTTTGCCACCACCATCATCACCACCACCACCATCATCACCATCACATCACAATCCCACCATCACTGTCAACACCATCATCACCACCACCACTACCACCATCAACACCACCAACATCATCACCATCACCACCACCACCTTCACCACCACCACATCACCACTCCACCATCACTGTCATCACCATCACCACCATACACCACCACCACCATCACCATCATCAACACCATCAACACCATCCTACTACCACCATCCTATTCCCATGATTACCATCACCATCATAACCATCACCACCACCACCATCATCACCACCACCATCACCACCATTATCACCACCACCACCATCATCACCACCACCATCATCACCACCACCACCATCATCCTACCCTCATGGTCATCACCATCACCACCACACACTACCGCCACCATCACCATCATTGCCACCACCACCATCCTACCACCACCATCCTATTCATGATTA